>JAQIWN010001887.1:0-18227 GCA_034699025.1 Entomobrya cf. arborea Gr-Col-00668
GTGATTGCTGATGCAAAAACTAAATACATTGTGTTTTTACAATCAATAAACTATAACAGAAGTTCTTTAAGGAAATTATTTCGATTCAATACATATAATAAAAAGCCATGAAACAAAAAATACGCCACAGCTCTCGTTATCTTTGACTCACAAATCACAAACAAGAAACGAATTATAGATTAGCAGAACTTTTGGATTTTAGTGCGCAAATTTCTCTGCCCTGACGAAATAAGTCCCATCTCCATATTATCAGCTTTCACTTTCCTGTAGAGGCGCCTACACATAATATGCGTTTTCCAGACTCAGTTTATGAAAAACAAAGTACTTATCACAAAACCTTCGCCATTGTTCGAAAGAAAAATCCGTGAAACTAGCAATGCTATGATTTTAATACCCATTACAATACACCTACAGGCATTTTATTTCTTGTAATGCTGCGTTGGTGTTCCATTGTTATCAAACATACTTATCTTTTTACATGGAAAATCATATCATCATTTCCATCTACAGCAACAATTCGATCCGCTTTGAGCTCCAAATACATTTTACTCTTACTTTTGAGCTTTTCTTTCAAGTCCCAATCTAGATGATGTGTTCCACTTAACGACAGTCACGACGAAAACGAAGCCCTTTCAACATTCAACAAGAAGAGGCCATATTACACACTACCTACACCAATGGAAGTTAAACAATGTTTTCTCCAAGTATATATGGATGGATATACACATACATATATACATATCCACCCATATATACGACCACCACGACCCATAAATATAATCATGATCTCTTTGCGCTGTAAATTTGCATTCGGAAATGAGACTGCCTCCCATAAATTTCCCTTCCTTTTCCTTGTAGCCTTGTTTCCTTTCCTAACCACCATTTTTACTACTACCTTCACCAAAGATATTTTTTCCTGATCAGCTTGAAATCTACAGTCAAACATCCTTGCTGACAGACAGCAGCATCAGGAAGAAAATTCATAGACCAATGGAAAAGCAATAACTGTACGTATGTATTCTGCATGATAAGTACATCTACAACTTTCCTTACTTCTTAAAAAAAGAACTTACTCACAATCGGTCATGGGATAAATGTATATTAAAATGAATACATACAATACAATCACCTTTTTACCATAAAATTTATGCACATTTCTCAGTTGAACTCGGCACAATTTTATCGCTAAATATTATGCATTTAAAGTTTACATGGCTCACGCACGACACATGTAACATTCAAGTCCTTGTTTGCATTCTCGAAGCTAAATTTTTGCTCAATCCTGAATTCGACTGTTTTTTTTTTCATTTTCATTCATCACTAACCACTTTCTCTTTGGATCTAAAAAAAAACATAAAAAAGGAGGGATTTGGCGTTTGGCGGATTTTAGGAACTATCATGTTCAATCACAATCGGAAGGGACTTTGAGAATTGCGGCTAATTCTACCAACGTCAACTACTATGTATATTGACATTTAGCCATTTATATATGCCAAAGATTTAAAAATATTTCATTTCAAAGGAAAAGCTTTGTCATAGGGAGACCTTCCGACAACTCTTATGTGCACTATTTCTGTGTACTTTCGGTGTTCTGTGTACTTGTGTGTGTGTGTTCATCTAATGCGATTATCATGGTTAAGATGCAATAGAAAACTTGCCTTACCATAAAAGGAAAAAAGTGAGAATGAGAAAGGGAAGACGTTCAGTTTGAACTCACCTTCATTTATTTTTCTTTGTTACTTGTGTTATTATAACCACCCAAGAATATAAATAAGATAATTCATATCGTAACGGGGATAGCCACCTCTGCACTTATAAGATTGCTTGAAAATATAGGAAAACAGAATGAAGTCTAGAAGTTTCATACCGACAGCACTGTAAATATGTAAAAACTTTATTCCCGTTACTACAACCACGTGTAACCATATGTATGTAAGTTATTGCGTGAAATTCAAAAGAAGCTTTCACTACTACTCAATATTTGGTCAGCTAAAACTCATCCGTTGCTACAAATAATAGCCCTATACATACAATACAATACAATCATTTGTTAATTCAACTTGGCCACTTCAAAATAATATTCTGAAATCCATAAAATGCCTAATTCTGAATGAAATTTTAATTACTACTACTGTGCGATCCCCTAAAAACAGAAAATTGCAACAAAAATATTGGAATTCTAATCAATGCAAGAAACCTTAAATGAAAGTTGTATCAAGAGCAGAAAAAGAAACAGAAACGAATGAATTGTGAATATGAGACTTAATCTGCCCTTTGTAACAACTCAGATTAAATTATGTTGCTATAGTCACAAATGATAACAACTCCATAACAAAGGTTGCAAGTATATGCATATATTTATGCACTTATCTGCTTTTTAAAATGCATTTGAATATTTCATATATCAAAACCATTGAAACCATTTTCATATCCTCTTGACTTCTATACCGTCTCCTTATCTATGAAGTTCCCCTCCCCTTCCTCAAGAAAAATACAGAAAAGAAAAAGTTTGTTGAATATCCTGAAGCTGCTTGCCAATCAACTTCAATATGTCGCTATACTTCAACTGATGCTGCTGTGAAAGTGTAAATACCATTGCAAACATCCATGTCTACGAAATTCGAGGGCGATGGAATGAGCAAAAAAAGAATACGAAAGTGGAAGTCTAAGTAGGAAAGAGAAAGAAAGCAGCAATAAAACATCAGATATTTTCTTTGACTTTCTTTTCCAATATTCCCCTTTCCTCCGTCTTTTGCTTTCACTTCCACTACTTTATTCTTCACTGTGACTTTTCAAAGATCATGCTTTGTGACAGCAAAAGACAATCGGCAAAAGAGTAAAAAGTTTGAACTGGTATTAGCCGTCATGCTAGTATAGTAAACTCTTTTGTTAGCATGTATCCTTTGTACAAGAACTTATGAAGAAAAGTAAGAACAACAAGAAGGAATATTACAAGTATTTATTTTATACTACTAAGCAACAATTCAATAATATGCTGTATTATATTGGTTGATTTTGTTTCCCTCGTCTGCTCCGGAGAACTTTGGCTGACTGGATGGGTGGCAAGATACATGGAAGTGGATAAAAACAAGGAATTTTCTCCTTTGCCGTCATCTAAGAGCAGCAACACGCTATTTTTGTACATGACATATTTTGTTTGTTGTTGTATGAAGCTTTCACAGAAATGAAACGCGACGAGAGCGAAATTTTGTGTTCCTGCGTCGTTTTCTCCTGGACAAAGGAAAATATAGCAAAGACAAGGAATGCAGTGAGATTTGATATACATCATGTAAGTGCAGATGCAAAAAAATCTAATTTTTCTAATTTATACGTAAGGTAAAACACTGCTATAAACATTATTGCGAACAATTATGTATTTTTTTAAATACTTAAATTCTTTCAATACGGAATGCAAGTTTTTCTTCTAGAATAGAACCAAAACATATTCACATTTTTACTTTTGATTCATTCTATAATATTCATATGTCATAATATTCATATACATTTGCATGCATCCAATATCAAAATAAATTGTCATAATAAAGTTCCAAGAGCGTACAACACAAGCCTCATTTTCACAGCAATAGCGACATGGCGATTACACTTTGCCTGGAGAACACATGACATGATCCCAAATGGAATTTCTTATTTGAAAAATGTAATCGTCCATTTAGTTTTTTTGTTGGTGAAAAAATCCTAGCTAAAAAAACTGTTATGCTTTATGCCCCATGTCCTTTTTGCGTGACAACGCGAGGAGACCAGGCAACCAAAGTGCTTTTAACTAACAAGAGATTTTGAACAGTTGCCAGAAAAAGAAAAATGTTACATGCTGTCCCGATTAATCTGGCAATGCTTCCACGTAATTAATAATTTCTTATGGTCCGTTTTTGTGTAGCTGTCCACTAGTGAACTACACCAAACCCTGAACCACGCAGATAACGCAATGCAAACCACCGAATAAACACGCAGATAACGCATTTGGATGCACATTTTAAAAGTTACTTCAAACATTTTCAATATTACAAATACACCATGTACAAACGAAGGTATATATACCTATTTAACTTTAAGATCACACCACTGACAGGGCTTTAGAAGAAGCAGCTTTAAATGTATTCGCAAAATATTCAGTGGTTTTATAATCTCATCAAATATATTCTACGACAGAAAAACCGAATCGTTGAAACCCTTTGATTTTAACCCGCATTTAGAATCCTTTTATTCATTCAAGGATTTAAGACAGCAATGATGTCCACATTCAGTAGTAAAAGTAAGTGCCTTTCTTTAATGTTACTGAGCATGTATTTAAAAAGGCACCTAATTTTATGCAGCATATAATACCAAACCATATTCTCTTTTTTGATTCACCTCACTTTAGCCCCAAGTATTTCTTATAATACCCAAAATGTCAAAAAGTATTCATGGGATACCATTTAACTAGTTTATTCCATTGTTGTTGCTAATATATGTGCACATAAGTATTCATACAAAAAACCCTGTGTATGAAGTAGAAGCTGTGAAGCAGACTGGAAAATAGATTTAGATAAATGAAACTCTGCGTTACCTTTCGTAAACAAGAACATGACACAAACATTCAAACAACCTTTATAACCGAAAACCTTTTTGGTTAGGGACTCCCTGTTCCTATCATCAGTGCTGTTACGACATGCTGTTTTGTAAAATCTCTTTTTTTGCATCGTAAAAAAACGAAAAAGTGAATGAAGTAAAAAATGGGCTCATAAAAAGTTCGAAGATATGCTTTTTCTGGGAAAACTTTAAATTCATATTTTATAATAATAACAACAGAAAGACATGGACCTTAAATTCATATAACCGAACTTTGGTAGTGGAGGAGGAGGAAATTGCAAGTCTTTAGACTTACTCACTAAAGGCATGTTCGTGAGAATGCAGAAGATTTTACCAGTAATAATAGTATCTGCATGTTGAGTATTAACTGAGCTACAAGATTAAGTGTGTAAATAATGAGCCAACTTCGCAGTGGGAGGTCAGAATCATAAAGTATTCAAATTGTGGCAAAGATTATAACTGTGAATAAGTAAGCTGGAAATTCTGCTGTTTTTATGCATACAAGATTCTGTAACATAACATCCGACAAACCCGAAGAAATCCTATCCTACAGTTTTTGTGTCAGAACCAGGAAAACAGTAAATTTTAGAATTCAACTTAACTTAACAAGGCAAGAGTTTTCTTCTGTTTCTCTCATCCTCTGCACCAAAAGCATAAAAAGACTGATGGCGTAGGGACGACAGCGAAGGAAGGAAGGGAAAGAGATGAGCAGGAGGTGGCTATTTATGCTACCATACCATGAAGCTCTTGACGTTTTCTGGTTTATTTAACTTGAATATATATACCTATAGATAATATTCAACCCGCACCTGTGTGTGCGTGAACCCTTCGGAGAGCAAGTATGTGGTTTCTACAATGATGATGATGAATAGGCCAACTTACAGTGTATGATAATGTCTTTTCCCCCTTTCTTTATGGTACACAATCTATGGTTAAGGCTTAATGGTGATAATCATGATTATGAGATGATTACTTTACTTGAAGAACTATACAAACTTCAGAATATTCGAAAATATGTAAAGCTTGCAGTACAGTGTCCACAGCGGCACCATAAAACGCAGAGTTGTTATAGCAGTCTGAGTTTTGGGGATGATGATGCCCCTCCCTTCTTTTTGTAAAATATTCAAGTACATATATAATGTTGATGTGTGTGAGGGTTATTGAGTGGAAACTCTCAAGTGGCCCAATCTCTACTCAACTTGTTTAATATTCTGCCACTTTAAGTTTTTTTTTTTTTTTGGAATGTACCGCTTGCGTTGCATCTTTGGTGAAACGCGAAAGAAAGCTAGCGGCTTGCCTTGGTTTTTTTTGTTGAGCCAAAGTGTTTATGTAACCAATTCTCTGCCTACTTTAGCAATTTGATCACAGAGAAAAACTAGTGGATAGAGACTTATTATAGAAATCTGTGTATATCTGGATGGTGTGTTAATATACACAGAAGTTTGATGCAGTTTCTCTCGGTGGGGATGTGGGAATTTATGTTACAGACTAACTGGTCGTTTGTTGTGTATCGTGCATATGAGCCTGCCTTATTTGCATGTTTACACAATTTTCGTAGTATTGTTGTAGGTTATTATCATAACCGTTTGCCTTATTAGAAATGTCACATTTTCATGTAGCAGAAAAATAAATATTTTCTGTGTGCCTGTGAATGTCGTTATGCTTGAGTAAAAGGCACTTAATCAGCGGAAGCAAAAAATGTAGCTTGTTACTGTGTCAAGAGTAAAGTTGATATATAAACATATAATTTATATACGTCATTTACAATAAGATAACAAAACATGATTCTGGCTTCTCATTTGCTCCATTTTAACGTTCAAAAATTAGATTTTCTACTATCGTTTGAAGAAAGATTAAATTTCATATGAGCATGATAAGAGAAGGTTGAGTTCCTGTTTATTGAAGCAGAAAAAATATTACGCATCTTGTTCGTAAAGAGGCAGAAGCTTGAGCATTTGTGACAAAAATTATGTATTTTAGCTAGAAAGCTGTGAACAAAGTCATAGGACATGTATGTTTGTGTGAGTAAAGGCCTCTTTGCTACCACCCCCACAAAAAATGCATGCATATTGTTCTAAAAAAACGGAAAAAACTAGAGAAATATTTAAGATTGAGATTAACTTTCTTCGTCATCATATGACACATGATGTTTTGTTGTGCGCACCATTCTAGTAAGTTAAAAGTAGCTAAAATTATTACGGGACAAAGGGGCATACGATACGTAGAATAAATGTAGGTGGGCAAGAACTAACAATTGAATTTGTAAAAACAGTTCGAAATAATAATAACATTCATGTAAAAACGTCACAATTTCATGATTTGGGTATTTGATATCAGTAGAAAATTCGGCCTCGTATGATCAGGAGTTGTATTATCTATATCGTATGCATAAATAATTTGGAGTCGGATAAATTGTTCTGGTCCTCAAAAGTTTGTTTAAGTTCATGTTCTCATGCATCTTGCGAACTTAATATTGTTAATGAGCATCGTATTATCACCAAGCCATTTACATTACATTTACAATAATATCACTTTATTGTGTACTGTGCATGGCCGTATTTAACACCAAAACACCTCGTTCTCTGTACTATAAAGGGCTGAAGAATTATGATGTGAGAATCAAAAGCATTCGTTTGTGGTATGGAGCAATATGGAGACGTGTTGGTATGCTCAAGTGATGAATGTGGTGAATATTTGAGAGACACAGAAAATAATCTGTGGTAGTTTTCGATGCAACTTAAAATACACCCCGACATTAAAAGTAATGCCTCCACTGCCTCCTCCTACGAAAAGCAATTTGAAAGCACTTGATCCATGCTCATAGAAAGCCGATTTCAAAATTCTGTACGACCCCGCTTAACTTTCATCTCGTTTGTAGACTTAAAAGAGAAGTGGGATGAGGGAAATGGCATTAAGAATTAAGTCATCAACTGTACAAACACTTCAAACTTTACTTGCTTCTACATCATAGCTCGTGCTAGATTTAACCCTATTTTTCTGCACAAATGCTGCTGCCAACTCTCACACAAAGATACATGGAAAGAG
Organism: Entomobrya cf. arborea Gr-Col-00668; assembly: GCA_034699025.1. Classification (NCBI taxonomy): domain Eukaryota; kingdom Metazoa; phylum Arthropoda; class Collembola; order Entomobryomorpha; family Entomobryidae; genus Entomobrya; species Entomobrya cf. arborea Gr-Col-00668. Next base: position 7,633 of record JAQIWN010001887.1, read on the forward strand.
ACATTCTTTCGGCCTGTTTTATGAATAAAATATGATGGAGTCAGGACCTGGAATTCAGTGCTATGGAATCATGCATAGGGAAAAGCTGAGAAAAATTTAAAATAATATCTATCTGTCTAAGGACGGACGGAGTCCCTGACATCAGACAGACAACACATTTCATTCATGATAGGACCCGTCCATTTAGAATGAGCAAAGCAAGTATGCGCAACCAGTAAGTAATTTCACCGAAAGGAAAACAAGTCTGCAGACTGATATTCATAACTACTGATATACACAATAGTTGATAGTATGTAGTCATTTATGCATTTGGTGCATTATATCCGAAATGCATAGTCTGTAAGTACCAAATTAAAATTAGTCACATATGAGAGAACAAAATGATTTCCATAGTAATCGTAACTTATATCAAATTATCGTGATAATGATCAAGACTTTATGCAAAAAGTTGATCAACAACTGTCACTTCCGGATCTCCCTATGCCTCTAACACAAAATGCCTTTTTAATATTTTAGCCAAATAAATCCATAAATAGCTGCAATATTTTGACATTCTTTGTATAGTTAACGGTTTTTGTTTGATTCTGTTGTTATGAATGAGTGATGCGGAAAAACGTAAAAGCTTTAGTGTGACAGCGAAACTTCAAACATAACTGGAGTGCCTATTTGGGTCACTTCTAGTCAAAGTTGTCTGGTTTACACTAGTGAATCTGAATAGATTTAGATCAAACCTTTGCTGTTGTGTCCCGCTCATAAGTGTACTTATTAATGTTTATGCATGTCTTTTAGAAAATTGGTATGTCAATCTGAGTGAGTCGGGAAAGCACTCACTGAAATTTGTAAAGACGAACGAGAAAACAACAAAGGATTAAGTATGTAAAGTGAATTATTACTGGATTGAATAACGAACCACAACTATCGCTGGTGGCACATGAAAGGATTAGCAAATAATTTGACTTCAAAGGAAAATCCCAGTTTTTGGCACAGAAAAATGTATTTATTGCCTACTTTCTATGTAGCCTAATTGTGTTTGAAATTATGCCTTTTACCATAAAGTGACTTATTAATTTTGCTGCGGAACCAAGATGTATTTTGTTATTCGATTTTTATTGGAGCAGAACAATTAGACGAAATCAGTATTGTCTTGTTAAATGCGTTACCTAATGTACTCGAAAATAATTGGCTTACATATTCATAAAAAAGGGAATGTTAATGGGCATGTTTTCTTTCAGCCCCCGCTTTAGGAACCACGCTGTTGAATTAAATTAGAAAAAAATTGGCGATGGATGAGCTGTCATTAAGAAAAATATTCACTATCTTGTTATGTTTGAGCAGTTCAGATCACTGAGCGACAACGTGACCAAACCATTATCAAAACTGACGTGATTATAATTACGAGATAAACAAAGTATAGAAAAACGAGTACTTAAATTATTAAACAGAGAAATCCTCAGAAACTAGACGCTAGTAATGTATTTACACTGGAAAATTAAAATAAAGAAATTAGTACAAGCTTATTACAAACTACAAAAATTTCACATGAATAAAAACACAAGGAATTAAAATATTACTGTCAGATAAGTGAAGTATAAAACATTAGCAGACGAATGACCGATTAAAATGAATCACATTATTTCATCTTCAACAAAACAAATTTGACAATTTATATGCTTTACAGCATTGCAACATTTTTAGAATCCTTTTCAAATATGGGTATTTTGACCAATTTTTGACCAACTACTACTTCACTTTACCAATATACTGTGTGCCCACTGTAGTACATATTGGGTAATATCATTACAAGGTTGTCGACTAACACATTCTCAACGCAACGTGGTTACTCATATTGGAAAATACAGGTTGCTTTGGTTTTGGCTACTTTCACTTGTTAGTGCTGATCTTTGATGCGTGCTTCGTATACACACCACCAGGTAACAGATGCTGTTTGGCTTTACATGGTTGGGGAAGTAAGATATATTTGCAGTTTCGGTAATGACAGTGGTGACAAAAAGGAGACATGTCTAAAACAAGGACGTGCAGAAGCATCTCAATTTGGCTATTTGTATGGACTGTAATGTACATTTTGTGTAAGCACTCAAGTCTGCAAGAGTCACCGTACAACAGGTATAAGCTCATAAGACTAATCAGGTATCTTCGCAAAATACTAAAATAGACACGCTTATACCTTTTCAATAATCCTTGCAGATTTTACTTTCCATCAAATGATATTTGTGTTAAATTTCTCGTTGGCTTGACCCTCGTCAGAGTCATGCAATCAACAACTGATTTAAAAACTCGGGGATAAAATATCAAAGACATTGATCTTACAAATCAAAATTTAGAACTATGGAGGAAGCTGACGGACTGGAAAGCACGTTACGTACTTTCTCTCTACCAAATAAGTTCACTTCGAGAATCCTAATAATGAGAATATGAATCTAGGTTTGTTGAAACTCTTTTCTCAACTCAACTGAAAGGCAAGAATCACTTTCAAGAAAACTATGTACGTGCATACTGCACACCATTTGTCTCGAGTTTACACTCATTGCACACTCACTATTATCATTATCCTTGATATCACATGGATATCATCATCATCAAATTGTAATGATAGTTTTCCCTGGCCTGGGGGTAATCATCATTTTATGTCTTTCAAATATCACTTTTACTTCGTATTGCACACCGAAGATTTTGGTTACAATATTCATAACGTGAAAATGTGCTGATAGAAATATGATGCACATTTCACATCCCAGTGATAAAAAGAGTCGAAAAAGGTTCATATCCAATGCATTCTCATACAATGTGATTACCAAATACCTGTTTACCATACAAGAATAATTTCAGATAAAATTTAACTTGATAAAATTTGACAATTTTTTTTCAAGGGAAAATGCACTTTTTGCTGCTTTTCATACGTTTCAAAAATAGCAATGAAAATAATTCAACCATTTGCAAAACAAGCTTGGTTTTTATAAGGAAATAAAAACAGTCAATATGATAGTTTGTAGTCAACAATTCTATATGACATATTTTGCCAGGCTTTTATCACAATTAGTGCACATGTAAGTACCGGTGAGTGAAATATTATATCGCAATCTTTACTAAAAAATTAATTGGATAAACTACAACCTATTGAGTGAACGAAGCGAAAACAACAGAACCGTATCTGGCAAAACAGAATGTAATCAATTCGCGCTATTTGTTCTTGTGCATGCTTGCTGCCAGAATGAGAAGACAGTTAGTTACAGTCAAAGTACTCCGTGGATAGAAAAGTTTTGTTTGTTTTGTGGTTCCATCTCACAGCCAGTTCTTAAGCACCTTTATTTGCAGCACGAGACTTTGTTCCTTTTAATATGGCAGCTTAATATTTTATTTTATTCCAGTTTTTAATGTCAGCAAAAATCATAACGCTCCAACAAAGACAATGAAAATTGCTATAAAATTGTCAGTACTATTATTCTTCAGATAGATATGCAACATATGCATACATTGAGGAGCGTAGTAATATTTTTATGAGCAAATCAACTTGTTATACTACTCTCAATTTATGGCGTGAACGTAGGAATTATATTCGCGTATAACATTTTACAAGGCTATTAGTTAGTAATATTGTAGTACTAGAGAAGTATTCACTACATTATAAATCTTTATGAGGATCTGACGACTTTTGGTGAGTCGAGTTCTGATTTTATCTTTCTCTTCTCTACTAACACATACATACACATTTGTTTGCATGATTTACAAATATGTAAGGACAGATCACAAATATTTTTTTCACTGCTCTTTTCGCATTACATTACAACTGTAATGTCGTGTAAATACGTGGTGTCCCATATCCCACCATATTCTCTCGGGTAACTTTAAATCGTCGTCAAATGGTCTATCAAAAAACTCTGATGACAAACCCAGGAGACAAGTTAATTCTCTATTTCACTCCCACTGTCTGTCTTGACTTGCACTGTATCTATGTCAATACCGTAAACTGTGACGACAGCAAAACAGTAAAAATCATCATAATATTTTTCCCTCAGTAACAGACAACATTACTTAGATTTGCTACGACAACAGAGCTTGAGGGAAAGATAATCAAACATTGTATATTTAGGTATAGTAATAGTAATAAATGAAGAAGCGACAACGACCACCATTTTCCTCTTTATTATTTTCGTTTCATACTATTTTCCATGTTATTACAAATCCGGATATTACCATTTTGTTACAGTTTGATGCACATATTTTTACAAAGAAGGAAATGAGGATACGGGAGGGATGCAAGATGCAATGTATATACTGTAATTTTTATTAGGACTAAATGAGTATGTGAATCTAGACACTAGTTGGCATTATATTTTTTTTTCTTTTTGGAAAAATAACAAAAGGGTAGATAAATACTTTGTCAACATATTTCAATTTTGAATCGCGCGCTTGATAAAAGATCAAAGATTCATATCAGGTCTCACTCTGCCCCATCTCAAATCTTTCGTAGCGATTTGAATGTATGTATGCAGTTTTATTTGGCGCGAATCGATTTTTGCGTTTCTGCTTCCCGCATTAATGTTATTTGACGAATAGGCAGTGGCAAAAGCGAAATTGCATTTCGTCAAAAGATGCCTGATCCGTGCTGGTCTCTCAATGAAAACTTAAATTCTAAACATTGTAAAACGTCTCAAATAAGTGCCTTTCCATGTACATGTACGTCATCTTCATCGGCATTTTCTAGTTTTCTTATTGTTTTCCCTTGAAAATTAGAGGGAACTTTGAAGTGTTCAGAAAATGGTAGAGATAAATTTGTAATTTTATGTTGTATTTTCGGTATATTCATATTTACTATACTATTTCTGACACAGTGTTATGCTGGGGGTGAAGTTAAAAAATTACGATTCAAGAGGAAAACTTTTTCGATGGTGTACTATGATGGGGATAACTGTTACGGGTTTTGTAATAGAAATAGAAATTAGCAGTTAAACAAATCTACTAGTTTGTGATTTCATTTATTTTGTTGTATGCTTTGCATTACCGCAATGCGGTGAAGCATATCATAATGTAGTCTGGAACGTTATAATGTAGATTATTTAGAAAGCTTAATTTCGCCATAACCATCTCTCACTTTCACGCAAAACTGCGCAATGACTCGGAAATGATTAGAAAAACAACCATAATGGAGTAACAGCTAATAATAATATGAAAGACTTGTACAAGCTTGCATTAGATTTAACCACGATTTTTTTAAACTTTATATTATCAGATAATGTGTGCTTTGTAGGAAAATGTGTAAGCAAGGGAGCACGAGCACAATAATGAGCTGAAAGATAGTAGAAATATGTATGGTGGACATAGTAGTTTTTTTCGGTTGGACAAACACGTATTTATGTTATGTTACAATTGAACGGACATGTAAAATTGGTTTTTGTTTTTACGTAGTTCTGACATAATCTCCGTTTATGCTGGTACATACACTCTAGCTAGATGACTTGAAACCCAGTAAAATTAATTGTTAATGGGAAGATTAACAGCAAACCATTACGTAACGATGCAGTTTACAAATATGAGAGACTCTTCAAGTTTTGTTTTGATTGGTGTTGTTTTAGAAGTAGTACTATACATGCGGTAATGGAGGAGGAGCGATTTGTGCGGAATATAAAGTATGATACTTCAAATTCCACAATAGAAGAAGCATGAAACGCTAGAAATTCGATGTTTACTTCAAGTAGAATATTTCGCAACTTCGTTAAAGGCATTAAATGAAATGTTTTAACTGATTAAAGTAAAATTGTAGCATGTTGTTTGAAAAAAAATGTAAGCGCCGACTTAAGCGTTTTTGAAATATTCTGCGAGAAATTCAAATGTGATTTTGCAGAAATTGTGGATAACGAACGAAAGTAGCATTACAAACAGATATCAAAATCTATACAATTGTGTTCGTTCATAATATTATTTGTCGTTAGATTTGTTAACGTCCGGATATAAATTTCAATGTGAATCTAGCTTTTATGGAATATGACATGTAGTTTTGGGACTGGTCTATTCCATAATAGTGTTTCAAAGTACAACAAAACAAGTTCCACCGCCTATTGTATCCAACCACAAAAGAAGCCATGAGATTGGAAATGAAATCAAAATTTGATGAATATTGCGACATTTGGGGATCGTACTTTGAATTTGAATCGAGTATTGAAAGCAAATTCTAGATAAATATTTAAATTTTTATAGGTATGTAATCTGCATATCTATTTTCTAACGGTAAGGTAAACCCCAGCCATATACGATCATCTGATGTACATATTTAACTTATGCCATGAAAAAGTCCTGCATAGTCACGTAGGTGGTAGGTGACACCTGACGTGATTACCGCAGCTTCGTGCATTGTCAAAGAAATTGACATAGTATATTATGGTTCATTTCACCTTAAAATGGACACGTCTGTCTGTACGTACTTTCAAGATATTTCTGGAGTTGGCATTCCTGATCTTGATGTTTTTACAACTAAACTAGTGCCTGTCAACGTGAAAAAACCCGAACGCTATTAACATCAAATTGTCAGGCTCCTCAAAAAAGAAGAAATTACTTTGTAAAGAAGCTTAGCCAGGAAATGGGATGAAAAACTTTTCCTGTATTTTTGCGTTTTGAATACTTTCAAATATCAGAGGATGATAGAGTGGTTTCTGAAAAACTAAATACAAATCAGTTAAGTTTTACGCAAAAAAACTTGTAGTAGAAGTAGAACCAATTTCGACTCTGGGTTAAGAGAGGTGAAGAAAAACATGTTTGAACAGCGAAAATAACTTGCAAAACATACCTCTCCCTTCCTAGCAAGTGGCCTAAAATAATTACACAAACTTTAGAAACAAATTATTGTAAAAAAGATATCCATATAATCATACATAATACGTTTTGTAATCTAACTTGGAACAATTAAAATATTTTACCTAACATAAAACACGATACAGTGAGACCGGGTTTTCTCCTTTCAAGTTAAACACAGGGAAAAGTTTGCATCTGTATTTTCTACCACATTTCAGTATTCAATACCATGAGTCGTAATTACTAAAAATATATTCGAGCTTCCACCTCGTACATCGATAGACAGCTTTGAAATTTGTAAAATATCTGTCATCATGTCCATAAAACTGACATGCAATCAAGGATTGTAGTGGTGATGGTGATATGATATTATGCAGAGCCGATTTTCCATCTTTTATCCATTTCGTAACTATTTTGAAATATAAAATATAATATTAATTACTATTCCGTTTGGATATTTCCAAAACTTAAGCGATTTAATCACCATATGTCGTGGTGAAATTGACTCTTTTTACTATTGTCTGCATATCTCATCAACCAATTCCGATTTCAAATGGAATTTTCCTTATATTTTTTCAAAGCAAAAATAAAACATGTGTGCGTACCACGTAGCAATATAAAAGCAGTCAGCTTGGATTTGTAAATCGCTAATTTTTGTGGATTTCCAGTATGCTAAATGCTAACTCGAATGATTTAGACTTAAAATTCCACGCAATGGAATCATTTCGACTGATATGCAAAATATAATCTATATTCACTCTCTCGTGGTAAATCTATCAACATACATCTCATTTTTCATAAATGGTTTTTACATGTTTTTTTTAGAATTTCTAAAAGGGTATCTATCTCTTGATTTTGGTCCATGGTTTCCATTTCGGTTATACAGGACATCAACCTTCAAAACATGTCTGTTGTTTCATCCATTCAAGAAAAAAGCACACAAATCAGATAAAAATCATCATGTTTAAACAGTACCACCAAATATAGGTTGTAGTCTGTTTTTTATCTTATATCCGAATCCGAAATGAAAAACTACCCCATCTCAGAACACACTCCATTCCATTTCCAGTTTGTTGACAAAGAGAAACGATGAGTGTGCAGCTGTCGGAATCCAATATTTTCTCAACTCAACATTTTTATGTTGACTGACATGGTGCTGAATTTGCAGTGGTGCTATCATCATAAATACATCTTATTATTATTGTTGTACTACAACTTTGTATAACACAAGATACAAATAGAAAGAGCTTTTCACACACAAAAGTAAACCGGTGGAGAGAAAAAGGAAAGATTACTTTCGTGAAGGAATCCAATAGATAAAAAAAAATCGTCTTGAGAAATGTGTAGGAAACCTAAACAATTCATGTATTTGCACGTTAATATCATTTAAAGCCTTCTATTTTCTATATCTTCTATTTCAAAAACATCAATAGATAGATTCTTTGGGAAAATGATATTGTTTGGCGCTTTTGGTCTGGTTACATCAAACTCTGACGGTGATGTTTTTTCTTAGTTTCTTTAGTCAATGACGATTTTTTATGGTATGATGGGATGAAATGAGATGAAAAGGAAATGACATGTCATGCCAAACGACTCTTTTTGTGACATTGAAAAAATCGCTAAACAGCAGGAAATATGCCATATTGATTATGAGAATCGCGGATGTTATAAAGATTTTCTATTGAGTTTTCATGCCATTATCCAGAACGAAAGTGCAGGATAAAAAAGTGTAGTTATCAGTGTAGCTTTGTGGGATGAGTATTGTGCACAACCTACTTTGAAAAAAAAACGGAAATCGTCTGAATCACTGTTGAATTTCGTCATCATAATCATTTTTTATAATATGAATGGATGTTATTCTGATCAACGAGGTAACAAAAGCGTAGATTCATTTTTCAATATGTAATTCAAAGAAAAGCTAACTGTGACAAGAAAAAGAAATGCAATAGCTTAAGATGACGACAAAGATAGGCAGTGTATTCTGTACTATTGTTAATGGTTAATGAAGCTCAAAATAGTGCAAATGAAAACCAACTATTGAATACATACAAAGGCAGCATACAGTACGACATATGACAGTACCCGTGTTTGCAAACAACATTATATGCAATTTTGAAGCTGATATAAATAGAGAATAATATGGACAATTTTGATGTTCTGTTTTGGCTTTGCGTGCTGCATTATCTTATTTATCTTTGAGATTTGTGAGGGAACTCTTATCTCGAAAAAAATCAGTATCGTTATAAATAATGCATATTTTGTTTCAATGATGAATGAATGTGCTTCCTTTAACATTTATGAAAGAAAACAGGTTGCCTCAACTGAAAAACCTTGTTGACAGTTTGGTTTAGCATTTATGCGCTTCAAATAGAAAAAAGAGGACGAAAAGGGTCGTTTTTGTTTCCATAATATCATCTATCCATTTTCTTTTCTCTAAATAAGAAATACAACAATGTCACATGTTTTCCGTTATAATATTCCCAGCTTATGAATAATACACACATGTACATGCATGTAAATATGTATGAAAACATTGCCGAATCTTCTTATTCTTTTATTCTTGTTGTGTTGTATCTGTTTGCGTTATCAAACATAAATTATATTATAACACTATAAAACCTGACTATTACAAGCTAGAAAACCAAGACATTATTTTTTCTCGTATGAAAGATGATGATCACAAAGACCATCTTGAAGATCATGATGACTGTGATGTGAATGGATTCATTCACAAATACAAAAAAGTATGATGAAAGTGAAATTATAGTTAACCCAGAAAACCATGGAAAATGACTTTACCCCTAACTGTTTTCTTTATAAAATACATAATAAAGTTTTTCTCACAAACTGAGAAAAAAACAGTGACAACATTCAAGTTATTTCTTTTATTATTTATTTTAACGACTCTCTTTAAGACATGAATAAAATGCAATGCTTCCTACGAGTACTTAACCAACACTATACCACCAAATTAACAAAAAACGTAATCTTTTAGTTTTCTTTTTAGAAAATGAAATAGAGAGAAAGAGCGAGCCCAAAAAATAACTATTTTTTTTCTCAAATGAAAATAAAGCTGTCCATGAACTTGTCACAAGAAACTCACTCGCATTTTATGGAGCGGTTTGGTGGCACTCGTTTTTGGTTAAAAAAAACTAGGGTAAACTTCTAAGGAGTACTTACTAAATGAGCTATTTATGTAGAGACTTTATCTCTTAATAATCCCTCCTTTCATGTACTTGGGCTTCTATTTCTGGGAACGATTTCCGACAAGTAAAAAGTAAGCTCTTGTGTATGTATGTTTGCTTATGTGTGGTATCATATGAAAATGAAGTTTATCCTTTCACCTCCTTTTTTCACAAAGAATAGCAAGTCATCAACATTTAGCCTCAAAGAGAGTGAGTATCAAAACACTCTCATACATGCTACATTGCTGAGAGTGAGTGCTGATTGAGGTGCTTTCCGGATTCTGTGAAAAGCTAAAAAGAAGTATACTTTTTGAGAGCAAAAAAGTTGTCTCTACTTTCACTCTCAACACCACTACGTTATTTGATTTTGTTCATGAATGAGTGCAAATGGTCGTATAGAAGTAGCCATTCAGTTTACTATAAGACATTTCTCCTGAAAACTTTCGGGGGAATTCTTCCGCTATTTATAAACGACAAGGGTAATTAGTACCCTTAGGAATGAAGAACAGAAGTTGTGTGAATGCATAGTTAACTACTATTATGGTCACTTAAATTACGTGTAAAGCGAAGGAAATCGAAAAATCGGCCAACTTTAGAAAGAATTGG
>JAQIWN010001888.1:0-18226 GCA_034699025.1 Entomobrya cf. arborea Gr-Col-00668
TGACCGTCTTGTTTTTGATGGTCAAGCTTTGTGTTGTTATTAAAATAACGCATCCAACTTGTGAATTTTGGCACCATCCAAGTAGACATTTGATTTTGATAAGAGGTTATTCCAGACTCCCTTAAGTATCCTAAATTCAACATAACTTTTTCTGAGATTAGGGTTCTTTCTAATGACATATTCACACCATTCAAATAACATACTGTTAAGACTGTTCCAGGCAAGAGTCTGGAAAGTAATATGATAAGCACATGTTTGAAATACAGATAAAATAAATAATTTGGTTACTTCAAAAGAAAATATTGGCGCTAGTACCATTGTTCCCATTGTTTTATTAGTTGTCTTGCATGTAAAGCAGTGAACTATGTAGCATTAATATCAACTTGAAACTCGTAAAATACAAAATAACTGAGCGGGGTATCAAGTTTTGGTAAATATAACATGGTACTTGGAGATTTGTACTTGTCCAAATTGTATCCAACTGTCTTAGTAATGATATTAAATACATGGACAGCCATTTTTGATTTTCGAAAATTATTTGCACTAAATAATACGTCCGTGTTTATTTTTCAAAATGCTCCTCTCATCAATCGTCAATATTTTTAAGAAGCAAAAAAGAGTAACAACCCTCAAAACTGTTTCATTGTTTGCACTTTTATCTTCAACAAATTTTCCCTTTGAAATATTAGATCATCAAAACTTTGTTGTATCCAAATTACGACGTAAATATGGTAAATCCAATTGGTTATAACCTTTCAAACTACAAATGTTTTAACCTTGTAGCATAGAAATTATCAGATTTACATACACACATATTCTAAAAGTAACCTTGAAGTTTCTTTTTACTCCAATATCAGTTAAGCATAAATATACTTTAAATATTTTCAGAAAATTGAAAAAAAAACTTGAAACTTGTGATTTTGTCAAGTAGTGCTAGCTAGTTTATATGAATGCTACCACATAATCTTTCAATAATTTTAACCTTTTATCCAATTATTCATTTTTGACGGTCTAACAATTTCTTCTACAAATAATTATGGATTTGTCATTATTTGACGACCACAATATTTAAATTGCTGCTAGTTAGTAAGACATTAACAGTTATGCTATTATATTTCTTTGTTATGAAAAACATTATTGCTTTCGCTTCACCTAGACTTATACTAAATGTTTACTAGTCATTACTTGTTCAAGAGCGATTACTATTTAATGAATAAAATGCATACATAGACAACTGTATTCTGCTGCATGTGTGAAATAAGCAGCCTGTGTTTTTACTAGGTTCAACTGCACAACATCATATACTGTCACCTACCTGCAAGATGATGAGAATTCGGGAGTAATTAAACACAGAATGCAAGTCTCAGTAAAAGTCTTCCAAGAAAACTTTGTCTTGATTAAATCCAATTATCCTTTTTGAAAGTTAGTGTTTACTTTAATGGACTGGTACATCTCAAATATTTCTTGAGATTGGAATTCTCTTGTGTGCAAACGAATGTTACTGTTAACTACAAAATAATGGGTTTAGTTTATGAGACATTTCAAAAACAATGGGGTTTTCATTTCATTATTTTTTGACGAAGTATTGAACTTCAAAAGCTCATTTGCATATGGAATATAGTTTAAAATCAACAAAATAAATTAAAAGTAAACAAACTTGGGATATCGTCATGTAACGTTTTACCTAATGACTTTTTTGGAATTGTGTTTTTTGTTCAATATGAATTCCAGAGAAAGGTGAAGCTTGCAGTTGGCTAATGCATAAAAATTCAGATCTCTAAAACTAATGTATTCTTAACAACTTTTATTCTACATTTTATAAACATGATGTAAACGAAAGGATAAATATGCATCACTATTAAAACTCTAATTTAATACAGAACACTAGTTCTTCATTTTAGACCAGTTAATTATCTAACAACATACAATGTGAATGAGTTATGTTTGTACAGTTAGTAATTTGCCTTCAGGTCGCATTTAAAATTGAATTTTTTGTCAAGAAATTTAACATGCAATAGTAAAAATAGAACATAAACTATATCGTTATAAGAGCAAAGTTTGATCTTTCATTGTCGTAATAAAAATGATTTTTATATTTTTTCAATAATATGAAATGATTATATTCAATATAAAACATGTTATAACTTTTTCTGTACGGTGAGAGTAAAATTTGTTTTATACTTACCGTGTAAATTTGCAAAATTTCTCTGGGAAAGTACATGGCCAATGGAATTTTGCTAAAAAAACTTTGTTAAAACATGTTTCCTACTTATAATAAAGCAAGTATCCAGACGATAATAAAACAATGGTCTTATCCTTGAAACGAAGTTAATTGTTATGTTACTTTAATATGGCTACTTTAATAGGGAAAATGTTCAGGGAGATACTTTTTTCTGTTAAACTTTCATCTCTTTAGGGCAACGAAGAATTATAAATGATTCTAAGAAAGTCAGATAAGAAAACAAGTTTCTTAATATCCCACTAGGTATTCAACAACGTGAATATAATATTGTGTAGAGATGAAATACTATAGTCAGTATGATTACTTTCCATCATGGTATACAATTTTGGGGTTGTGTGCATTTTACATAAAATAAACGTTTCTAAGTTTCACATGAAATTAAATTCTGCTGCACATATACGTATAACCATGTAATAGAATAGGTAGGCGTTAAGCCATAATTAAAAAGGCAACATGAGGAATTAATAAATACTCAGATACAGATAATCTTTCCTAATTTGAGCTCGTTATGTAACTCAAAACCAAACAAAGGTGATATTTTAATGTGTTGTTAAATAATATGTTTTTTTGCTTAAAAAGGGTTATATTGTTTTTTTGTGGAATTTTCTGGAAAAGATGTTTCAATTCTAGGACATTTTTCCAATTTGCGCCAAAAAATCTAAAACTACATAGTAGTGTCACCATTCCAGTGAGCAGCTAGTCTAGTACCTTCAAACATATTTTTGTATACTATATTTGTCAAGTGAACTTGTCCTTGAAAAAAATTTCCTTTTATCTAATTCATCAAAGGAAAAAAATTCGATTATGTTGCGAAAAAAATTTGATATTTATAAATAAAAACATCAAAGATTATCTCCAAGTGACACTTCACAATCTTAAGATTAAGCATTTATATGGGCAGTATGTAAACTACTTATAAAAGCTTAGGAAATATATATTTTTTTAAAAAAAAGTTAAGACGTTATGCATTAAGATCCTGTGGTATTTATGCTTATCATTAAGAATAACTACTTTTACGTAACGGTTGATATTACAACGTTAATCAGGTAGAAATACAGAAGTACTCTCAACTTTTACAAAAACGTTTTAATTTGCTTTGCTCAAGGAAGTAATAAACCATTTTTCTTTGAAGTAAACAAAGCGCAAAGTAAATGTTAAGCATATTCTAGTAAATTTTGTGTTACGATTTTTTTAAACTTAAAATAAGAGAAAAAAAATCTACGAGCCATGTACCTGTTTTTGTCGTCTTTGACAACATCAAACATGCAGCCACATCATGACGTACGTATGCCGTGAGTGAAAGCCAGAAAAGTTGTGATCTCTAAACCTATCTAGATCTAAAACAGTTCCTCATTTTCACTCAGTCGACGGGTAGAGAGCTTGTAAGCAGGAGGTGCAAAACTTTCGCAGTTTTACACTTGTATGCATCATCTAAAGACAAAAAAATCACAAATGTTTTCTTGAAACCAAAAAACATGATTTTTAGTGAAAGCAAACACAATATCAAAACACCTCAGTCGATATGGAGGAAAGTTCTGAAGAACTTTCTCAAAGGTAAGCAAATAAATATCCATTTTGATTATTATAGTTTAACTAAAAATTTGTTGTTTGTGGCTTTTCAGAATACTTGATTATGGACTTGTGGTTTACAAGTACTACAGCCCACTCCTTTTCTTTTTTGGGGTGATGGGAAACTCTCTCTCAATTTTGGTATTTCTACTGGATCCACAATATCGCAAAAAATCTTCATCCTATTATCTCACAGCACTTGCAATTAGTGACACAGGCTTTCTAATAAACTTGTTTGTAATATGGCTGGGATCTCTAAATGATGGCGTGATAACATCTTCTTTCACTTGCCCTATGGTTATGTATCTTGGGCAGGTGACGTGTTTCGTAACGGTGTACCTAACAGTGGCATTTTCTGTAGAACGGTACATTGCTATTTATTTCCCATTAAGAAAATTGCAAATTTGCACATCATCAAATGCAAGAAAAGTCATTGGCGGTATAATAACAACAGCGTTACTGTCATATCTCTACGTGTGGCTGATTGCAGAAGTGGCTGTGGTTGAAACAAATGGAAAGAAGAGTTGGGTATGCACTGTATCAAATAAATACCAGAGGACTTCTGGAAGGACTAATTATTTTGACAGCTTGTTTACTCTTGTAATTCCGTTTGTCGTTGTGACATTTTTCAATGTCAAAATTGCAATAAAGTTGCGTGAGGAAGGATCAAAATATTTGACTACCAACTCATCGTCTGTATCTTGTAGATTAGAATCTTTAGTGGTACATGAGCACGTTCGAAAGATAAATTTGCCTGCATTTCAAAAACGGACTACAGCTGTTGTAAAAGTTGTGCATATCCCAGTTGCATTCATTAACGATTTGGAAGTAGTTTCCAAGGATGGTGGAAACAAAGTTCAACGTCAAAATGTCAAGAAAATATACATCAGACGCAGATTTAAACTTTCTGAGAATCGAATTACCAAAACGCTCCTCTTGGTTTCAGTTGTATTTCTATGTCTCAATTTACCCCTTCATGTTCTCAGATGTGCACAGTTTATTTTGGTATGTGAAAAAATCAAAGTAATTTGAAAAATATCCTGTAAAGAAATGCAATTATTATGTTCTTATTTTTCTTATAGGAAACAACTCGATTTTATCTGGATGGAATTAAAATTACTTTAGCTTTGCAGCCGTGGGCTATGATGCTATTTAATACAAATTTTGCTGTAAATTTTATACTTTACTGTATGAATGGAAGGAGTTTTCGTAAATCTTTAAGAAGATTGCTTACTCGCCTTATTTTTAAGAATTTAGCTGGCCAAAAATTTTAGTCAAGAATTAGTTATTTTTTTCAGATTGGGATTTACAAATAAAAGATTCATATGAGTGTTTAGATTCCGTGTGCATGACGGGTGACTTATTAGATAATACATAAATTAGTCGTTAAAAATCATATAAATACACTGGATATATGTCTGTATTATAACCAGTAGGTTTGTCAAACTTAGCTATAGTATCAAGCTTTTCTGTTCAATTTTAGAAGACTTCTTGTTTTTCGAATTAAAATTTAAACTTATTGTTGGTTTGTTGCAGAACTAGTGTTAAGATAAGCAGCATTTTTCAAAAACGTTAGTTTACTAACTTAACTGTAAATCATGTGAAACATTGAAGAGCATAAATTGCCGATTTAGTTGGTGTGAAAATGCTTATTTAAAGTTAAATTTTAATGTACGTT
Source organism: Entomobrya cf. arborea Gr-Col-00668 (assembly GCA_034699025.1). Lineage (NCBI taxonomy): Eukaryota > Metazoa > Arthropoda > Collembola > Entomobryomorpha > Entomobryidae > Entomobrya > Entomobrya cf. arborea Gr-Col-00668. The sequence continues at coordinate 5,490 of JAQIWN010001888.1, forward strand.
TTGAAATTATTTGTCGACTGAAAAAGTTAGATATTGGGACGTACTGACGGTACAATTAGTATATGGGGTTCAGGGAAAAGTGATACATTTCCTGGAGTAGACATATAGTAAGATACAATAATTTCATGGTACACTTGTATGTAGTTTAATTTTTGTATTAAGGTTTCATTGGATTTAAGAAAATAACTGTTTATTAAATTCGACTATGCACATATCGTATGAAGAATTGAAAATAATGTTGTATTTCTAGACTGAAGGGTTAACGATTATCTAAATGATAAGTTTCTAAATTGTTGCATAGTTTTATAAAGAAACTAGTGAAAAAACGTCAAGAAAATAAATACTATGACTTACACATTACGAATACTGACACACAATTTATTAAGTGTATTTAAGTAGAATGTACTTTGCATGTCAAAAAAACAATATCAAGTAATTAACACGAACGAATTTACTGTAAAACAAAAGGCTGTAAATAGGTTGAATTTATTTGTATAGACCAATTAATTTTGTTACACATGTTAGTTGAACGACCAATTGATTGGTTTGACACATGAATTGTCTTCAGAAAATTGAAAGGCGCCTTGGTGGCAGCATAAAAAGAGTTGAGAAAGTTGATTACTTGACTGTTCATTTGCTGTGCACAACAGAAAAACCAAATGTTAGAGTACGACGTACAATTATTGTTGTGTATTGTAATTTGTGTATTTGGTTGGTAGTCTACAACTGGGATAAGAGTGGTATGCATATCTTATTCACTGTGGAAAACAAAGATACAAAATGGTGTGCAAAACAGTTTTAAGCTAAGTATTTTTCTTTAATTAAAGTCTGGTAAATAAAATAACATGTATTTTATTGGATATGTTACATATATCATTCTTGCAAACATGCATAAGCTGTCCATATATTTTATCGCCTCGTGCTGCACATTGTCATTTATGCATGTTATTAAAAGTTTCAAGAATAATAATTTTTTTAAACTTTAGATTTATAAAGCTCTTACTTTTTTTGGCATTTACGCTATCAACAAGATCTGAATTATTAGTTTGGATAACAAAAACTTTAAATCGTTTTATTCTGACTACAGGATGTTCATACAGCTTATCATAATTATAAAGCAAAGCACAATATTTGCACGATACTACTGCTGCACAATATTTTAGTCGTGTATTGAAAATTTATGCAAATGTTAAATTTTTAAGAATTGAAGTTTCGTTTCAGTTTAAAATCCTTGAAAACTGAACTGAATGATAAATATACTAACAATCCTAGGATTTGGAATGATGGGGACCTGTCTTACTATGAGCTGCCTTGTTCTTTGCATTTGCATGTGTACTTTCGAGCACAGCTTTACAAGGATGAGGTATGTTTAAAATTATTATCCCAAAATAAAATCATACCAATAAATGTACAAAAAATAAATCTATTTCAATGTTAGGAAAAACAAAATGACAATCGCACCACTTTGGAGACTTTTTCAACGGAAGGTATACGAAAGAGTCGTGTAGTAGAATTCGTCCAACCGTTAAATGGATTTGTACAAACTAGTAACAAAGTGACATGTGCTAGTGAAAATGAAATTCACAAACAGGAAAAAACGTCACCAAGCGTTCATCAAGAAATACAATTAAAGCATTTGAAACAAGTTGCACAAAAATTAGAGAGATGTGAAATTGATTTCAGCGCATAGTTGTCTGAAACGACTTTTATTGCTATTTTGAGCGACAATTCTAGTTTGTGTAATGAACATTATATACGTTTAAAAGTTTCGTAACACAACTCTAAAAACTTAACTCTTACGTTTGACATGCGTATACATACATTATACAATGCAAAAGCTAGATTTGACCCTACGAGAAGCATTTCAAAGCATTTGCCCTTACGACAAGTTTGTTTAAAATATTTGCAACATTTATGCAATGAAGTTGGATGTGAGAATACAAGTTTCCAATAAAGCGTGGCAACTTACCCAACCCGACAACCCTCAATAAATAAAATATGGAGTTATGTAGCTTGACATAAGCTAATACGCTAGTTTGGTAGGTTTTCACGCTAATATGACTCGATGTTATAAAATATATTCACTTCAGATAGCAGTATTAAAAAATCTTTAAAACAAAGTATTGCCAGAAAATGTAAAAAAAACTAGCAAAAGGTACAATTTTTTTAAATATTTAATTTTTTTGTTGTTTACTTCATATATTACCATATATTTATTTCACGTGTACTTTTCTGCTAGTAAATTCGTTCCTTTAAAGATATAATATGTATACCATTTGTTTAGTTGGTCCAAAAAATATGGAACTCTTCGTAATAAAAATCAATTCACTAAATTATTTACTCTTCCTGTAATATTAAAAAAGTGTGCATCAATACTTTAAAAATAAAAAGACAATTTACCCAGCACTTTGATTTTAGTATGCGGCTAATTTTTGTGGTGTAGTTTTGGTGTCCATTGTTTCCTTTAAATATGGCCAATCAATCTGCTCTCACTCCACTGCTCCTTCAAGCTTTCAAACTATATAAGTTCAGTTTTGGATTATATCCACCAATTTATGCAGATTTAAAATTAAAGTCTGACCAAGTTGTTGAACTGAAGTATGGAGTACGACTTAAGGCATTGAACAGTTTCTGGTCCATATTTATTGTATTATTAAGTATAATTTTTACATTGGCATGGACAATCCTTCTTTTAAAAAAACTGTTACATCCACTTCACACTAATCTAAATGTAGTGGAAATAATTCTAATTATAATGTGTGTCGTAAGCATTTCATTGATAGATGGTTTTATACATATTTTGTGGGAACATAAGCGAGATATGCTACTTGTCAATACGTTTTTGGAACACGGATTTAATCTAGGTAATTTATAAACAAAAACTTTAAACTTTATTATAAGATATTAATTTTTTTTAATTTGTGTATTTTCATAGACGTACTTTATATTCGACAACATGACAATGCGGGTTTTTTAATGTACTATTTAATTTTGGGAAGCATAGTATTTGGCATTCCAACTCCTGCTGCAGTTTTATGCATAAACCTGAACCCACTTTATCCAATTTTTAGAGAGTTTCTAATGCCTTCTCCGTATTTCGTAACAATTGAGCAAATAGTTGTATATCAACTGATAGCTTTTGTACTTTTATCAATCGGGTTGTACATGTTTCTTAAATACCTTTTTGTTCTACTATTTCTAACCTGTTTAATAGCAAGTCGTGTTAAGAATAGCAACTGGACTTTGATTCAAAATGCTCATGTTATAAACTCACGTCATTTGCTAGATTTGTATAGCAAGTGTCGTGTAGGATATATGTGTCATCGAGTACTAATTTCCAAGCTTATTTTTATACTTGTCACTTGGAGCCAGATTTTTATCTCTCTGATTGCTTGGATGGGAACTAGATGTTTAGACGTTTTACCAGTTTACTTGGAACTGATGGCGGTTGCTGCATTTATTGGTGGTCTAGGAATAGCAATTTGTCTACTAAGGTTGGGGCTCTACTCCAGATTGCATAGTTTAAACCTTGTTGAAATGAAACAAAAACAATATTTTAGTTTCAATAGGCATAGTAGAAAATACGTATATTCTGTATGTTGGAAAGCTTAAAAAGATATGCCAGTAACTTGTGGGAGTAATTTTGCCATGTCCAAAAATGCTGTTAATAACTATTTACATGTTTTATGCACTAATGTAACAAATGCCATTTTGCTTATACATCCATAGTAAAGATTCAAAAATATGATGAGATGATGTTTAAAAAATCCAATGTTCTGAACTTCATGTTGGTTTCTATTGATCTTTTTATTTCAATTTAACTAGTTCTAAAATTTATTTGTATGAATACCCAAATAAATTATTCATTATGAAACATCCTTAAAAGTTGTTTTTGCAATAAACGAAATCAAACAATCCAAAAAAAAATGTCAATGACACAACTTTTTATTTTATTATTTTCTCGTGTAGTTGTCATTAATGTCAACTCGTCAATTTACTTGCTAGATTTTGATATTGTAGCGATATTTAGTCACTTGTTTTTCTTAATTCATTGATTTTGTTCATGCATCAAGAAAATGCACGTTTTCTTTTGTTATTGTTCCCCTTATCAATGTTAAAATCCCCTTAAGAACTCTGAGCAAAATCAAATTGAATAGGTATCACAAATACGTTTAATATGTTAACTTTTTTCACTAGTTTGCTTTTAAGATACGAATAAAGCATTTGCATGCACGCAGTGCTTGTTGAATATTAATATTTTGGGCACCCTTGTCTAAATAACTAAAGAGTTATTAAAGTTCAGAATTAAACATAGGATGGTTAAGTTGATTGAATTTACCAAGAAACAAAATATTTAAAATCCTACCAAATTGTTCTAAATCGAGATTTCGGATTGAATATCCTAAATTTCATGCATCCGCTTGAATTTTTTTCCTCATAATTATTTAACGAAAATACTTAAACATGTGATCTCGTAAAAATTAGTTTTTTGTTCTCTTTTGATCGTTGTCGTCGTAGAAGTTGAATCGATTTGGTATGCCCCAGCAAAGTGTTGAGTTTTTTATCGTTCTTGCTTATTTTGGAACTATTTTAAGCTGTACATGTCCCCTAAATTTCCCATGTGCTTGCCTTAATTTAACACCTGCGTAACATACAAGTTTACATTCTTTGGCTTTTGGATTTGCCGTGCAGACTATAGAAAGTGTCATAATTTTTTTTTTAATCGCAGTAATATTACCATGTGAGAAATATTCAAGCTGGTTTGGAAAAGCTAAAAAACTTTAGGAGACTGAAAAAACTGCATTTATAGCTTTGTCCTTTATAATCCTGAATACTGTCTTGCTTAGTCCTTTTTATCTGTAGTTTTAAGAACAGATTGACGTGACGTGATGTGATGGAAAGTTACAATTGCCCTCTATATCACATTGGTCACTTTTCTAAACAATAAACAAAAAGTCTAAAATACCTTAGCGTATTTATTCTACCTTACCCAACCGCGTACATTCAAATAACGTTATACGATGCAGTACGTGTACTAGTTTCATGCGTATTTATGAAAATTAAAACCTCTACAGTCCATTGTTCAGTCAGATTGAACCCAAGCACCAAAGCTATACGAAGTATTTATACGACGCGGAAGTAAAAATAGAAGTGAAAATTTAAGACGTCTAAAAACCTACAAGTCAGGCTGATGAAATGATACATTAATAAATGCACTGGTAGAGACATGGGTATAAAGGAACATTGTACCCTTAAATGTTAAATGCGTAGTAACAAAATTTTCCACTGACTACATATAAAAGAGGTGAGGACGTCAAGATCATCATTAATTTTCAAAATCTCAGACAGTTAACACTTTAAGTTATCTGCGTCGTCTCTCAAAATAAATTTTAAATGGTTAACTACATCTTAATTGCTTTAGAGCTTTAAGTCATTGGCATTTTTTTCTTAAGTTTCTTTATAGCTAAATAAAGTTAAATATTTGTTAGCAATTTGATTTACAAATTTATCTGCAAGATGAATACCAAAGCAGTTATGAACGTTTTTATACTTTTGGGCCTATTTCTTCAGCAAGATAACAAGCAGGTAAAATAAAATCGCACATTTTTCTGGTTTGCCATAACTAAAAATTTTAAAATTTATCAAAATGTATTTTTGATTGTCATCAATAATTTACTTTACAAAATTCCAATGCAAAATCGACAATATTAAAAAAAATATTTTATTTTGTTTCTTTAGGTAAACTGTATTGATTCCAGCTTAGGTTTGAAAGTTGACGTTGAAACGTATGCTTGCTGTCACTTTTTAACCACGACAAAAAGCAACCAAGTAAAATTGCTTCTTATGACACTTGGAATCAAGGAGGATGTCCCAGAAGACAAAATTGTAGGACTTATCTGTACAACAGGACCAGAAATAGAAATTGAAGGTGATCACTGCATTGATACTACACATCTTAAATGTGAAAACTACAAGGATGGTGACTTAGTAGCAATTAATTGTGAGGTAGCTACACCACTTGGATAAAATGTATTTTTTGGTAGGCAGACAAAAAATACAATAACTTATGCGGTTGCTGTTTGAACGGCAAAATATTGAAGATAAACGAAAACATTTTAATAAATCTTTCCTCAAATTTTTGTAAGTTTAAAAAGTGTAGTTTTGATTACAAAATATTATTATTTGTAGTTAGACATTTCAAACAACTGTAATACATCTTATTTGACAAGTTGCTATCGCTTCAGTTTTTTGAGAGTTCGTTTTTATCCCAAGTTACGTAGCACAATAGTTGTAAGTGCGTTTATTTTTTTGGTATAAATACTTTTTCAAATTCATAATGGATGAGGATGGGGTCGTTAATTCAATTATTTAGAGCGTATTTTTTTAGCATATTGTATGCATAAATTATTTCGACTCATGACAGAATAAATGAAATAGTTATAAACAAGTATTCATATTAAATGATGAAAAGATAATTCATTTTCCTTACTATTGTAAGCAATGGAATGCGAAGTAATATGCAAATATAAAAAGTTAGCATACAATGAAAATTTAGGTGAACTGGTGCATTTCTTTTGGTTTCAGAAGTTACGGATTGATTGTTTTGGTATTCGGGTTGGAAGGTTCAGAGATTCTGACTAACGACAGAAGAAATATGATACATTAATTATTCCGAAGTTGAATAAATCTACCCAATAACTACCCAAAACATCACATATTTACATCACACCCTACTGCATTTTACCATTGAATTAAGGTTTTACTCTTGTTTATACGTATATACGCAGAGAATTGTTATTAAAAGGGAAATATTTTTCGGGCCATATCTCAGAGACCTGCGAAAGAATCTTTATAAGCTTTTCGGAGTATAAACCATATTCTTACTTTCTTACAAATATTCATAATTACATTTAGATTGATGTCCAAGTTATGCCAGTCAAACCAATTCTTGCCTTTTAAGTAATGAAGAAAATGCCTTAAAAATTTGTAGTTAGAATAACTTTCAATTGATATACAAGATAAAACTGGCCACAAAAATTAGTCCAAATCCTGGTCTACAAGCGAATATTCAGATCAGAGTGATTGAGTAAGTCGTCTTCCGGACAAGCGTCATCAAAGGTGAACCACTAAATCTGACGATCCTTTTGTATTAACAAACTTTGTATGTATAGAGACGTCACGTGTTTATACAGACACTAAGGCCTTAACTGTATGTCATTGCTAATAAATTCACGTTTAAAGGATTCATAAATTATTTCTTAAATGTTGAACGGTATTCATGAAAAAATATTTTGCATAGGTTCGGCATAAATATTTCATTTCGACAAGTAAAATTTCGTTTAGCGTTTTTTGACAAGAGGTAACACTCCAAGAATCCCTTCTGCCATATTAAACAGACCCCATGTATGTAGCTTAATGTTTCTGTTAGGGTTTTATCGGACTTAAGAAACAAAGTCTTTAAATTCGTCTACGTACAAATCATACTAAGAATTGAAAATAATGTTGTGTTTCTAGACTGAAGCTTTGGCGATTGTTTAAATTATAAGATCCTAAATCGTTGCATAGTTTTATAAATAAATTAGTGAAAAAAAGTCAAGAAAATAAATATTATGAGTTACACATTACGAATACCGACACACAATTTATTAAGTATATTTAAGTAGAATGTACTTCGCATGTCAAAAAAACAATTCAAGTAATAAATACGAACGAGTTTACTGTAAAACAAAAGGCTGTAAGCAGATTGAATTTATTTGTACAGACCAATTAATTTTGCTACACTTGTTAGTTGAACGAACAAACGATTGGTTTGGAACATGAATTATATTCGGAAAATTGAAAGGCGCCTTGGTGGCAGCATAAAAAGAGTTGAGAATTCTGATTACTTGATTGTTCATTTGCTATGCACCACATAAAACCCAAATGTTAGAGTATGACATACAATTATTGGTGTGTTTTGTAATTTATGTATTGGGTAATCCAAAACTCGGATAAGAGTTGTATGCATACTCATTTAACTATAGAAAATAAAGACAGAAAATGGTTGTCCAGAATATTTCTTAGCTAAATAATTTTCTTTAAAAACTGGTAAATTAATTAAAATGTATTTTACTGCTTATTTTTATATATATTTTATATATGTATACATATATCGTGTTTGTTAATATGTATTAGCGGTATATATATTTTTATCATTGTCTCATACTGCAAATTATCATTCATGCATGTTATTCAAAGTTTCAAAAATGATAAATTTTAAAAAACATTAGATTTATAAAGCTCTAACTTTGTTTTGGCATATACGCTATCCAAAAGATCTCAATTACTAGTTTATATAAAAAAAACTTAAAATTGTTTTTATACTGACTAGAGGATGATCATACACCACATCATTATTATGAAGCAAAGCACAATATTTATAACGCTACTGCTCTTCAACGTTTTCAGTCGTGTAATGAAAATTTAAACGCTACATTTTTAAGCATTGAAGTTTTGTTTTACTTAGAATATTTAAAAATTGAACTGAATGATAAATATACTTACAATGCTAGGATTTGGAATGATGGGTACCTGTCTTACTATGAGCTGACTTGTTAATTGCATTTGCATGTACTTTCGGGTGCAGCTCTTTAAGGCCGAGGTAGGTTTGAAATTATTATTCAAAAATAATATTATACCGATAACTATACAAAACAAATAAATATCTTAGGAATGTTAGGAAAAACTAAACGACAATATCACTGTTTTGGAAACCTTGGCAACGGAAAGCCTACGGAATAATCGTGGTGTAGAATTCTCCCAACCATTGAACGGATTTGTAAGAACCAGTACCAAATTATTTGCTAGTGAAAATTCACTTCAAAAATATGAAAAAATGTCCCCAAGCGTTCATCAAGAAATACAATTATAGGTTTCAAAACAAGTTGCCTAAAAAATAGGAGAGATGTGAAATTAAGATTTGTGCATTGTTGTCTGAAACGAATTTTGAGCTATATTGAGCAATAATTCTAGTTTGTCTAACGAACAATACAAGCGTTTAAACTTTCCTTAACATATCTCTAAAAACCTAAATTAAGAATATCTGGATATGATTTTAATATCTATATTAAATTACTCTCAACTTTCATGTCTTTAGTCACATCTGGATAATCAATTACCAATGTCTGTACTCGTATGATCATACCATGTACAATACCTTAAATTTTGACATCTACTCTAGCCTTCAAGCCGAAAAAATTTTTCTGTACATATTAGTAAAGAGAACTCGCTCGCTCCATCTATAACTCTTGCATTTGACATACATATTCATACATTACACTTTGCAAAAGCTAAAATTTACCTTACCAAAAAACATTTAAAGGGTTTTACCAAGAAGACAAGTTTGTTTAAAACATTTTCAACATTTATGCAATGAAATTTATTGTGAGAATAAACGATTTCAAATACGCGTGGCAACTTATCAAACCTGACAGTCCTAAATAGATAAAATACCGTATTATGTAGCTTGGCATAAGCTAATACGCTAGTTTGGTAGTTTTTCATTGGAATGTGGCACGATGTAATAAATTATATTCACTTTACAAAGCAGTTTTAAAAAATCATTTCAACAAATACTACCAGAAAATGTATAATTTTTTTAGCATAAGGTCTAATTTATTTTTTATATTTGATTTTTTGGTTGCTTATTTCATGTATCACCACATATTTATTTCATGTGTATGTTCCTACCAGTAAACGTGTTTCTTTAAAGATATAATATTTAAAAAACCATTTGTTTGTCCATCCAAAAGATTTGGAACTCTTTGTAATGGAAATCAATTCACTAAATTATTAACTTTTCCTAAAATAATAAAACGTATTCATCAATACTTTAAAAACGACAAGACAATTTACCCAGTAATTTCATCTTAGCATGTTGCTAATTTTTGTGTAGTTCTGGTGCCTATTGTTTCCTTTAAAAATGGCCAATCAATCTGCTCTCACTCCGCTGCTCCTTCAAGCTTTTAAACTATACAAGTTCAGTTTCGGATTATATCCACCACTTTATGCAGATTTAAAATTAAAATCTAACCAAGTTGTCGAACTTAAGTACGGAGTACGTCTTAAGGCAGTTAACAGTTTTTGGTCCATATTTATTGTAATATTAGGAATAGTTTGTACATTGTCATGGATAGTAATTCTTTTTAAAAAACTGTTCTATCCAACTCACACAAATCTAAATGTAGTCGAAATAGTTCTTATTATTTTGTGTATTGTAAGCACTCAATTGATAGATGGCTTTATACATATTTTGTGGGAGCATAAACAAGACTTTCTACAGCTCAATACTTTTTTGGAGCATGGATTTAATCTAGGTAATTTAAAAACCCAATTACGGTTATTTGTACTACATTATGTGTATATTTTTTCAATATTTGTATATTTTTAGATGTACGATACATCCGACAACATGACAATGCCGGTTTCCTAATGTACTATTTAATTCTTGGAATCATAATGTTTGGCATACCAACCCCAGCTGTTCTCTTATGCATAAACCTAAATCCACTTTATCCATTTTTTCGAGAGTTTTTAATGCCTTCTCCGTATTTTGTAACAACTAAACAAATAGTAACTTATCAAATGTTAGCGTTTATTGTGTTTTCAATAGGATTTTCCATGTTTCTTAAATATCTTTTTGTTCTTCTATTTCTTACCTGTTTAATAGCAAGTCGTGTTAAAAATAGCAACTGGACTTTGATTCAAAATGCTGAAATTGTAAATGAGCGTCGTTTGCTTAAATTGTATATAAAATGTTGTGTAGGATATATGTGTCATCGAGTTTTTATTTCCAAACTTATTTTTATCCTTGTCACTCGGAGCCAGATTTTTATTTCTCTTATAGCTTGGATGGGAACTAGATGTTTAGACGTTTTACCTTCTTACTTGGTCCTTACGGCGGTTGCTGCATTTATTGGTGGTCTAGGAATAGCAATTTGTCTATTAAGGTTAGGGCTTTACTGCAGATTACATAGTTTGAATCTTGTTGAAATGAAACAAAAACAATATTTTAGTTTCAATAGGCATAATAGGAAATACGTGTATTTTGTATGTTGGAAAGCTCAAAAAGATTTGCCAGTTACTTGTGGTAGTAATTTTGCCATGTCAAAAAATGCTGTTAATAACTATTTACATGTTTTAAGCACCAATGTAACAAATGCCATTTTGCTTATACATCCATAGTAAAGATTCAATTATATGATGAGTTTATGTTTTAAAAAAATCCAATGGTCTGAACTTATTGTGGGTTTCTATGGATATTTTATTTCTAATAAACTTTTTCGCTGTTTTACTAGTTTAAAATTTGCATCTATGAATAACCAATAAACTGTTTAATATTGAATATCTTTAAAAGTTTTAGGTTATCTTAATTAGATTATTGCAATTAACGAGAAGCAGGCAATCAAAAGAAGGAAACAAAAGAGTAAGCAGCTGTAATATTATGGGTACCTTTCTTTAAAATACTAAAAATTTATTTAAATTTAAAATTTAGCAAATGTTTATTGAATTGAATAACTAATAAAACATTTACGATTCTAAGAAAATTTTTAAATCGGGATTTCGGATTAAGCGTCCTAAAGTTTTTGCTTTTGCTAGAACTTTCTCGCATTATAATTGATTAAAGAAAATATTTTTAGATGTGATTTAGTGTGATTGGAAATTACGTAGAAATTATTTATTTCTTTGGTTTTGCTCGTTGTCGTCAAAAAAGTTAAATCGATTTTTAAGCTGTACAGGTCCCCTAAATTAGCCGTATGGTTTTCTTGATTTAAACACTGTGTGACCTTCAAGTTTGTGTTCTTAAGCTTTTGGGTTTGACGTATAGACCTTAAAAAGTACCATGAATTTTTTTCAATCACAATAGTATTACCATATGAGAAAAGTTCAAGCTGGACTTGAATGAAAGAAAGAACTGCATTTATAGCTCAGAAAACCTAATAAAGTCTAAAATTTGATTGTAGAGTGCATCATTACCTAAAGACTGATAAATTATTTGGCTTAGAATTTGATCACTAATGTTATGATATCCATTCAATACTTCATCACCTTATTTTCGCCAATTTTTACAATTTTGTAGCGTTAGTTTGTCAGCCTTTGATTTGGCGCAAAAATCTTTACCAAACATGTGCATATACGACCTTTCCTCTTGAAGTCTGGTGTCAGGTATTTTTTCGATGACCATTTAGGGTATTCCGTATACTAACCAACGTTATGTTGAACGGCATTCATCAAAACATATTTTGCACAATTTTGGACTAATTGATTTGAATGAAAACGATGGCATAAATAAATTCAATTTATTTTATTTTAAGATTTCGATTAGAACACAGTTAACTTTAAAAGCTTTTTAAAGAAATAAAAATTGATGAAATATGAAGAACGGCGAAAACCTTACTCTTTTCTTGTACTTAAACAAATAACTTTATTTGTATACAACATATGCAAGTCAGAACTTCATTTCTAGAATTAAAAAACTTGCATTTTACAAAAGTAAATGTATGCCCATATCGATGGCTTAGTATCAGAATGCTTTTACTTTAAAAATATAAAATCGCAAAACCCTTTAACTTAATTTTTAGATCAAGGTACAAAACCCGCTTACTAATTTTTAAGAAAAAATACGAAAAGCTTTTTCAAGCAGTGTAGCACCGGGTGCAAAATCCGCTTGCAATTGGTTTGGGGGCATATTGAGATTT
>JAQIWN010001889.1:0-18225 GCA_034699025.1 Entomobrya cf. arborea Gr-Col-00668
GTTGTAGTCGTCTCACTTTGACCCAAATTGGATCACGGAAACGTATGCAACAGACATGCACTGTTTTATGTAGTAGAAACAGTTCACGGTTCACATACACGAGAACTTCAACGAAACGTAACAACAACGCTTAAGCATAAAAAAATGATCCAGTCGCCAATCACCATAATATCTATTTTTTTAAATGCAGTTGTTTCATAAGTTTGTATGGGATTCGGTTACAATAAGCTTATTAATCGGATGAGGATAATACCTTGTAATCTTATTTATCAGTCTTGTTCCGTGCAACAATTATAACCGATTTTTTTTAAAAATGTAGCTTGTTAGTTGCTCAAAGTGATACATTCCTAGCTCTCAAAAACCATTTACAAGTATGTTTTTCTCTTAATATGTATGATTTTTAAGTTTCTGAAAAGTTTTTTTTTTCGATTTGGTTTCACTTGTCCGTTTTATGCAACTAACTAGATAGCATTTGCAAATTTTAGCAAACAGAATAGTACCTAAAAACTTGTTTACTAGCCTAATTAAAACGGGGATAGGAACGCTTTTAGACACAGAAGAAGAAAAAAAAACTAGTCAGAGTGCAATTATATTTATACCATGTTCATCATCTGTTTAATGTTGTGTAAGATAGTTTTGATTTCTAATCTCTCCATGATCATCTTCTCCATAGTTTCGTACCAGTTTAACACACACCAACGCAACTAAATCAAGGAAATTAAAACGAAATAAAAATGAATGCCTCAAAAACAAATCATATAACATGCAAAACTCTGATAAAAATTCTTAGAATATTTCTCGAAAACTTGTTAGAAGCTTTTTAGTTTTTTCTCGTTGCAAAAATTTTGGTACGAAAACATTCCAAAAGTCTTATACCTGCCTACAAATAAAGAGATATATGATGCGTTGCATTTAACTTTGATATTCCCACCTGCAAATTTATCTTGATTTCTGGCAGAATTATTACGCATATGAGTAGGTAGACATTGCATGGCATACAGATCAAGTCGAATCAGGTCATACAAGTAAAAAAGCAGTAGTGCAGCATTAGAATCTTTTTTTTTTCTTCTACAGAAAAAACTTTTATCATTTTATTTACTACGGCAACAGCTAGTACGACTTCAACTGATTTCCAGTTTTCATCATGGGAACTAGCCGTAACTAATCTTAGATTTTTTCAATTAAAAACAATTCACTCTTCAGCTCAGCTATTGTATAAACTTTATTAATTTTTATACCACACGCCAAAACAACAGCAGCAGTAACAACACCGTTGTTGCCACTGTATTTGCTGGTTATAGGGTACATTTATACGGATGCATGTCCCTACTGCGCTCCTAGTACAGTTTTTTTTAAATAAGAAAAGAATGCACATAAACAATTCTTTTAATGTCTTTTTCTACAAAGTTATAAATCGTAATAGTTGCATTTATGTAGCAGACATTACAATCCGGTGTTTAATTGTGAAGATCGACATACGAGAAAAAAACATTTTTATTGCAGTTTGCAAAATTACATCAAAAATCTTAGATCTCAGGGTCACTTAGCTAGTAAGTAACTAGTGATACCGATACGATACCTAAAACTATGATAGGTACTAATGTGGTAGGTAGGTGGTACGAATGTAATTAGACATTTGTTCATTTGTGAATTTAAACGTATGAAACGCATTCGCTCAGTCGGTCAGCAAACCATATCAAATATTATGTTTAAAGTTATAATGTTCTTACATTTCCCTAATATATTTTTTTACTTATCCAATTAACTACTCATTTGCTAAGCCCGAAGATTACAGTACTGGACTGTGCACTCAAATACAACTTGTTTATTTATTTATTATGTATGCCACTGTCATACCTGCATAAACAGGTATGCATAGGTTAACAATAAAATCTTCGATTACTTCCCTCCTTCAATGCTGTTCCATTCTAGGCAACAACTTATTTTTAGCTGTGTAGACATACGGTGCATTTGTCTGGCATGAAGTGTGCCTGTTCAAATTGAATACAACAATTGATGTTAAAAATTGTGCAATTATTTTTTTGTAATTTACTCCTAGTAGATCATACTGCACATTAAAATTAGACATTTACGTCTTGTATCTGTATGACTCCATGCAAAAGTTTACATATTAGTATGCATGCATAATAGGAACACGTCGGTGTACAGAATGAAGTTCTTCCAACGATTGGCTATATAAACGGGAGTAAGTAACTCTGACTGTTTAGATGAGTGTACGAACTACTTTAATTATAATTACATGTTTCATTACGATTACGTAACCTGCCAGTCTGTATTCTCTCTGTGAATGTAAAAATATGAAGCTGCCCAGATTATCTAAATTGAATGATTCCTGGTGGAAGACAATTTTATTTTTACAGTGTTTTTCCTCCGAAAGTCATTTTTTGATAAAATGTTAATTTCATTTGGAACTGAATCTGCATATTTATCATTAACAAAGCACTACAACAGAAAGATATCTGGTTCTACAGTGGATAACAACGCAGAAGTACATTGTTTTATCTATATACCTGTTTGGGCTGGTGCATTTGTGGACACGGAGGCACCTGTTCCTGGAGATATTATCGTTGGTTTTTGCTGCACATGATGGTGGTGATGATGAGGATGAGAAGATGCTTGCAGCTGAGGTTGCTGCTGAGAATGATGAGGATGCTGTTGTGGGTGATGATGATGAGGATGTTGTGTAGAACTATGTTGGGGGTGGTTATGGTGTGGATGATGAAGATGCTGCTGGTTTGGCGGATTTAGAGGACGGTGATGTGACAAAGCTGGATTGTGACAATACTCTTTATAATATGCCTGATCCATTGTCACAAACGTTTGCCTTCAATTGTTACCAAAATTACGATTTTTACGCATACACATTGATGTGCATGCAATTAATTACTTTTTAAACATACAGTTATACACTAACAATTTCACGGACCAATACAGAACTAGTATAAAAGTATGTCATGTAAAAAAGTCAACACTTTTGTCTTTATCCATCCAACTATATTATATCAATTTTGATTGAAACTATACACTATAGCTGTCCACACCAAGTTTACAAATGTTTCACATGAATCACTATATAAAATTTGAGCTGTACGAAAACAGTTCTGAGTTCATAAAGAAATGAAACTATAATAGTCAACCATCACAGCAAAATAAGACTGTGTTACCGGCAAAAATTCTGTTGAACAACTAGAGTACAAATTTACTTATGATTTCTCAACACAAATTCACACCAAATATTCAAATAAAACTTAAAACCAACTATATAGGTATCCATGAATAAGTGGATAAAATCCTCACAATTTTATCAAATAGTCAAAATAAGATGAATTTATTCCGAGGAAGGATTTTACATGTAATTCATTCAACAGCTCACACATGCATGACAAAGAAAGGAATGAGGCATCGGAGCTAATCTCCCTGCGTTTTTAACAAAACTTCCCTTGGCTTACTGGTTGACGAAAGTATAAGTGAACAGTGAAACGTGGTGGAAGCAAAGAGGCGTGCATGCCTTAGCAGCATCTGTGCATGTCTGACTGAAAGTGCCACTGTTCCTCTAAGGCCAAAGCCTCAGCCACAGACAAGGCATCCCTTTAAAACGTACATGTAAAATACGTATGCTGACAGAAGACGAACGAGAGAAGCACTTGTTAACTAGTAAAAAACCATGTTGTTGTAACGTAGCACGATTCGTCAGTCGTCACACAACACAGTAAAGATCTCGAAACAAATAGTGAAAATGATATAAAATGGAAACAAGTGTCTGACCGATTGACTGACTGTGGGGCACAGAACAGTGTTGAAAGGAAAGGGTTCTTCCAAATGAGTAGTGTTTCTGATCACTACATTTATCACATCTCACCTTTGTTCCATTCCTCCATCATCAATACGTCGACGAAAGACACGAGGAGATTTTTTTAAAATAATAATTTAACAACAGGAGAGAAGTGTAAGCAAGAAGTAAATTAGATGGGAATGATAACGTTATGACGATACGGCAGTAATAATGGTAATGAGAAACATTTTTACTCCACGTTGTTTTGTCGGCGGTGGAGGAACATCAATAAATACACAAACATACTTTATATACATTTTATATTAAGATACCCCAAAGAAAGGGAAAGATAACCATTGAATAGGAATGGCAAACCATAAAAATGTATACAAGTTGAGCATATTATAGCTTTAGAAACATGAGTATAGTTGAGGTGGGGACTTGTTAAAACAGTGTATCAAGTAGTAGTACAAATGGAAGATTTAGAGCTAGCTCCTATCAGAAAACACTCTTGTTCTCAACATAAGCATGCATAGCATTTAAAAAGTTTAATCCGTATCAATAGCAAAATATAATACAGGTTAAGTAATTTACAATCAGTAGACATTTTCTATTTATAATACATACTCTTCTTTGAGATATACACTTTCAGTGTTCATTTAGGTATGTACAATTTTATTTGAATCTGTTGTATGAAGGTGGTGTTTAATTGCAATAGCCATAATCACTATGTTACGTTAGCTTCAAACTTTAACATGATGCATGTGTTACATAAATAAAGTTTGCATGCATAAATCCACAAAACGAATGTATCCAAAAACCGTTTTCATTACACATTCCGGACAGCAAGAATGTAACATGGGGCAACTGAATAATCTCGTAAACTTTCAAGGACAACTAATTTTATTCAAATCGATCAGGGAATTGTTTTTCATTGCTGTTATTTTCTTCAGTTAGTTCGGAAAGGATCTTAATTTTTTTTATTTTTGATGTTGGAAAGCAATCGAACTTAATAGCCGATATTCCCTTAATTAACTGAATTGTAATGCCCTCAAGAAGAGGCAAAAGTATTTACTTTTGTCGGGTCTTAATAAATAACAAATCCAAAAAAGTTAATTCAAAATGAAGTACTAAATTCAAAGCAATAAATCCAAGATCCAAGTCAATAATATTATCATAAATAGACAGACATCCATAATATATCCTTAGAAATACAGTTGAATTTATACTTTTCTTTAGTACATATATAACTGGTCTTTATCGTATTTCTACATTTAGTTGCTCATTTTTTGTTTGTTTTCTTGTTATTTAACACTGCAGCGGTAGCCACGCTGTCGCAAGTTTACATTGAATTCACATAATGCAAGACGTCATGGAGAACGAAAGTAGTATCATAAAAACAGCATTTTTTGAGCTCTAAGATCTAACCGAATTACTAGAGTATTTACCACGATAAAAAATACTTCTTGAATATTTCTGCCGATGTAAAATAAACTAATGTGAAAATGCATATGATCTGCAGGCCAATTCATTTCAACTGCCCACAACATAATTATATTCCCATTATTCCAAACTTAAAAATAGGCAGGCTTTTCTCATCATTGCTATTATTGGTACATGATACATGATAATTACTTAATAAATTTCGCATTATGACAGCAGTAGGCTAGTAATTAAACGTTTAGAATTTGATTTCCTGAATTCCATGCAATTTTTAACTTTTCATCTTTAGATTTCATCTCACCGTGTTTCTTTAACTGAATAATTTCTGTCTATTTTTAAGAATCAAGTTACTTTACATAACAAGAAAAGTCTAATTTGTAATTGTTTACTATAATTCTCATACATAAATTAACATATCAAATGCAGGTTATTTGGAACAGAGAGAGACCACCATAAACCAACACCTACTTATCAAGATGGATGAGTTTTAAATTTATTTCATGTTTAGCCTCTTCACATTTTATTGAACTTTAAAAAATTCGAAAATTTCTGTCACGTTGAAGTCCAGGGACCACCTTTTGTGTTTAGCAAGAGAATATATCACGTAAAAGTGACATCTGAAAGTTATTTTGAGCATGCCAATCCTCCTTTATTGTAAAAAATGCACAAAATAGCGTTATCACGAACTTTAGCTCATGGCCATTTAATTGAAAGCAGAGTTTATGGTTGATTTGCTTCTTTTCTTTAACAATTCGTTCGTTCGTATGTTCTATCGTAAGACAAGACAGGACATGCATGACACCTCCGTACAGCACATTACTACGACGTGCGTGCGTTGATTATTTTGGTTGCAAGTGGAAGTAAAAGCGTAAAAGTAATGTTACAATTTATTATTATTAACTGCTAAGAGCAATTCGTTATAAGATATTAACATCAACACTTTTTAATGTTTACAAGGGGCATACTTGAATAGGTACATGGTTTTTGCTGTAAAGATTAGTCGGGACAGTGTTGATGTAGATGGAATGGCATTACGTATCATTATTATAGCCAATTGAAACTGTCGAGATGCAAAAGACCTTAGATAAATCGACTGGTGATTGATTTTCATTTAAAAAAGACAAAACTGCTCGGTTTAGTGTAGTTAAGTTAGTAAATTGGGCCCTGCTCTGCTACAATCATCTTTGACTGTTGCGTTGTAACACTTCAAGTTTTCAAGTTCTCACATGATTGTTGTAAACAGCATCTCTGTCAAAATATAATGGTTTCAATGAATGGAGCAAATAAGCTCAAGATCAAATTATTTGAGCGTGCACTTTCGCACTAATTGTTCGCAAAGTAACTTTTACGATGCAAGTGATAGATTTGATTTGTATTCTCATCCTCCTAAAGTTCGTGTAGGTATTCTGATTCAAATTTGTACATAGAAAATCAATAACTTTTTTGTACATATTTTGCATCGAGTATCCATGACAAACATTTAAGTATTGTAAATGTTTACGTTCATAATAATGTAACTAATTAATCTTTTGTTATGTAACCTTAGTGTCCAAGCCGATATCAAAATATGAATAGCTTTGTAACCAAAGTGCTGACATTTCGTGGAATTACTTACCACTTGTTTCCTATTCTACCTTTTTCTTTAAAAAAAATAGTCAGGCAGCATTGCACTTTGACATGTCAAAATGAAACGGTTTGTTTTGTTACAAAATATCAAGGATATTACTAATTAGTGTAATCGTTTATGCAATATTTATTGCAAGCTGAACTCATGTACATACATTTCATTTATTTGTACCCAACACACTTTACAATTTATCATATTTTGTAGAGTATAACAAATGCACTTATTTTACATGAATACATGTTTGTTTATTTTTTTCACCAAAAAAATATAAAAAAATGTACATTATCATTGTCATAAAAGTAAATTCTCTCTCGAAATCACTCTCACAAGAAAAAAAAGTTAACATGTGTTGTCAACATATTTTACAGTTTTGTTACCATGTCTCAAATGAAAGATGACAATATAATTTCACTCTTTACAAGTTTCCAGAATTTTCACATTTTACTTCAAAAGAATAATGCAATGTAAAGACAAAGCAAACATAAAAGAATTAATGCGACGTGACTGATCAGAGGGTGTGGAATGGCGTAAGCTGCATATTGTCTTTGCTTACTCTAGAGGATCAGACTTTACATCATTCAGTAAAACAAACGTTTTCATGCACCTGCAATTACAAATACGTTAATATATATCAATATAACACATATATGCTGAAATGCTCTACACTATTTTGATTCGGGCACTATTTTCAATTTTTCTCTCCTTCTTCTTTCATAGTAGCTCATAACACAATTAGTTTTTTTGGTTAGCAATGAGTCAGATGCTCTTTTGCATCCTTCTCGCTACAGAACAATGTACTATCACAGTAGTGGTATATGTTCTCAAGATTGCTCCACATTACTAAATTTTTATCATCATCACCCACAACTGCCATAATTTTTTTTCTGCGCATTTCGCTTCTTGTGTGAAAAATGTTTTTTGATGTTAGCGGTGCATAAACACAAAAATGTATTTTTATAATTGTTATTGCCACACAGTAAAAACAATTACCAAGTGGTTGTGGCTGCGTGAGGAGGGTACATATTGGTAAAAAAAATGTCATTATATAATGCCCTCAACGAAGTGGCACGTTAAAATAATGCCATATTACACTTCACTGTTATTATAATTACAAATAAAAAGGATGTATAACTTTCATATTATCATCACAGTCTTCGTAGTTAGGTATAAGATAGAGCGCATCAGT
Source organism: Entomobrya cf. arborea Gr-Col-00668 (assembly GCA_034699025.1). NCBI lineage: Eukaryota > Metazoa > Arthropoda > Collembola > Entomobryomorpha > Entomobryidae > Entomobrya > Entomobrya cf. arborea Gr-Col-00668. Next base: position 8,050 of record JAQIWN010001889.1, read on the forward strand.
TATCACAGCTAAATGTATTAGCTTTATGGTGTGTACGTTATCTTCACAAAAAATATTATAAACATACATATTTGAGGTTAATTCGTTTTCAGTCATGATTTATAAGTCAGTAGTTGGTTTAAGGCGGTTGCACTTCTGTACAAAAAAATGATGAAAAAAAGAGGGACAACATTTGTGCATGGAGAAAAGAAAGTGGATGTAGCACGTTCGTCATTATTTTAATTGTTACATTGTATGTGTGATACAGTTACTTGTTGATACATTTTGAGAAAATGCTTTCCGGTTCTTTTGTAACATTGCATCTTAAAAATTTATGACTTGGAATAAGTATGCTTTTGTGTTGATGTAATAATTCATGTAACTTTATGACTTCATCTTTATTATGTTTTCTCACAGAGTTAAATAAGGAAATTCCAATTAGAAACTTGCTAAAAACTTTTATACGGCAGAACTTCAATTGCATTTCTAAAATACGTTAAAATATTTCTTAGTAATCTTCATGAAGTACTTGTTCTGCAGATTATGAACATAAAATGACATTGTTTCCTTATCATTTATTTTGAATATATATTTATTGGACCAGGAATTTGCAAAATGCAAATAACTAAATGATTACAAGCAAGTAAATTTCTACAATGGAAGCATAAATTTCAAACATTATAAAGCCATGCACGTCATGTGTGAAAGTGCGTTAGTAACTTGAGGCCATGGTCACTAGATATTAAAATATATCATACTTATCACATCCAATACTCACGTGACTGCTTATTTAAGCACTTCTTGGTTGAACGTTATTTCAAGGTATTATTTGCATTTCCTGTTTCTCGGAAAGGAGTATTTGCATTGATTATTCTGAACAGATAGCATTGGAGCAAAGTGATCCTACGACAGTCGTGAAGATTCAGAAACCGCATACCAAAATAGCAAGATATTTTGAAGGCCTTTGTTCCCTCCTGTCAGCAAACTGATCATAATGATGATGATAACTGCGTTGTGCGAGCTTTATAGCACCGATTACCTCGTCATCATTGTTTCCGTCCAAAATGTCAACAGACATAGAAGACATAGTTGCCAAGCCATTTTTAACAGTATATCAATGAATCTATTGACTATATCAATACATTAAAAACCTTTATATGTATTTTTATACATTAGCTTAGTACTTGAAATGGTTGTAACAAAATCCATTTGTCAACATTATCGTCATTATTCAGTCGACGGTGTTTGATAGAGTGTGAAATCAAAGTACTAAAGACAGATACAACATATAAGTCTACGACAAGTGGCAAATTCCGGATTTATCATTATATCCATTCAATATTTAAGAAAAATGCTATCGTAACAACAAATTTCCTTCCATCATTATCATCACTATGATCCTCGTCGCCAAATCACAGAGGACAAGGTGAAGCGTATTCTTGATGCAGAGAAGTTGTGGTTGCATAGATTTGAAGTAAACAAAAAGTAAAGGTTAAACTTGGGAGCATTTTTTTTCTTCATGTTGGATCCGCAGCGTTATAATAATATGATGAGACACTAAAATACAATATATAAGACAAATACAAACTTTACTGTTTCTTTCCCAGAATAGGGTACACATTTAGAACACATTTTCTGTTCAAACACACAACAGACACTGGTACAACAACAGAACTACTGTTATCTCAGAAGAATGAAAGTATTTCTTTGCAAGAAATAATGTTCCATCAGCCTTCACGCTTGGATTGAAATACGCATACGTAGAAGTCATTTTTACCAGTTAGATAAATTAGGAAATGACAGAAGTACGCTTTGATATGTTGCATTTGTAAAATTGGTATAACACTAGGGTTATTCATTCATGGAAAATGAAGTGAGTCTCAGGTTACTCATCCATTACTTGTGTAGCTTAGGTAGGTATAGGGGGCAACTGTAGACTGTAGACTATGGAAGAAATTTACCACCTACCTTCGTCGTTCCTTCCTCATCCACCACAATATAACTTTCGATTCAAGTATTTATTTATCAGATTGGGCTGGGATGAGGTTTGTAGGTATTTTGGCAGATGCAAACATGCAATCAATTCCAGTAAACATAAAAAAAAATGGTTTTCAAGTAAGACACATGACAGGAAGCAGAAATGGTTGAATAGAGTTTAAGAAGTTATTTAAAAATAGTAGGTAATCATGTGGCAACATAATTTGCAAACAATGTTTTTGTGACATTTTTATGTATGAAGTGAGGATTAAGCCATTATTGTTGTTCTTTGTGGTCTTACATTGACATTGTACTTTTCGCTGTTATTCTTTTTAGCACCAAAAATACATTTGTTATTCAACCAAGTTTTTCATCGGCGGAGGATGCATTGAAAAAAAAAACGATCAGTTTCTCCTCGAAAGAAGCCACAAACAATTTTATGTGACACATTAAGTGTACCGTAGTCATTACCTATATTTTATATTATTACTGATTTGAATATTTTTATTGCATTCATCAAGTCAGGGTTGCAAACGGATGCATTATACAGATATACAGATTTTCGTACCTATGGCAGCGTAACGGTGCAGGATTACTGTTTACTAATGAAAACTGTCCTTTTAAAGCTTGACACGTTCGATTTATGAATGAGTAATCAATACATGTATACTATCACATAGCTCAGTAATACTGGATTAGGTTTGTCTTTTGTTTTTTCATTTTGATAAAAAAATACAAAAAATGCCATTAGGTGGAGAGAAGAGACATCATCAAATTCATTTCCAATATTTTTTTCCACAATTAATATAATTGCTTACCTCTAAATAACGTCTTTCCAAAATATTCAGAAAAACTACTTAAGTATACAATATTTGATATTACTAATTTTTACTGATTCTCAATTTTTCTTTAGAGTTTATTACCAAAGTTTAAAAATACGATGCATTTGTGGTAAATTTTATATACACACATAAACTTTTTTTGTAAATGGCCTAAAACGGTTGATGATATACCCGAGTTAAAAAAAAAATATTCTTTTATTCAAGGATATATCTAAAAGTTGACATTATCAATGCCATTATTTTTTTTCAATGAACATTATTTCTAACACCTTGTACAGTACGTGCGTTTAGCTTGTTTCAATTTCCATGATATCTCGCTTCCTGCTGGCACAGGTAGCAAGTTTACAGTAGCTTCGAGTAATTTTCATATTTTAACAATACTCAATAATATTCAATTCTACATTTCTCGTGTGCATTTCTATGGGAACGCCTTCTGGTGATAAATGTCGTTTGTGTGATAGAGAGCAATAAAATCTGCAAAATTATATTATACGCCTAAATTGACTATTCCAAATCAACAAACTTCAATTACAGAAATGTTATGATTTTATTTCTAGCTCAGCTCGTGCATTGAATTTTTTGTAAGCAAAGTAATGAATCATCATTCAAGATTACTCCCACTCCTTTTCTTAATTTGATTTGTCAGAACGAGCGGAAAATTACTGATTTACTTCAAACAGAAAAAAAAACATTTTCTCGGTTTCTTAATGAGATTCGCTATCGTTAAATAAAGTATGCCGTATGCATTGAAGAAGGAAAATGTATTTCATTGTTTTTTTAGTAATTCAGCAGTCTCGACTCAGCTAACCCAAAGTGACCTCGATATTTCATATTGTAATAATGAATCAAAAGACAAGCATTTTTGCATTCATAGAGAAAAACAAACGAGTAAATTGTTTCCTTAACAAGAAAGCTTTACATATAATTTTTACTGCTCCAAATATCATTACTACTACTACACCTGTAATACTGAAGTTGTATACTGGACAAGATTTGCCACTTATTTACTCATGCCTTCAGTCTTTTAATATACACGCTTTATTGTATAAAGGAAAGTAGAGAACTATGTTATGGCTATGGTCACCGAGATTTTTCTAAGCCCAGTGGTGAAATTGGATTTGTTCTCCAAAGTAAACATTGCATTGTTATTGTAGACCAAAGAGTAATTTAAAAGAGAGCTAAGTCCACAGAGGAAAAGAGGTGAGTTTTTATTTCCCATTAGAGAAAGTCCATGTAGATATTACGTTCCTTGTATTTCGTTATGAAGGTTGACTGACAGACGTTTCTCCCTGATAATAATACTTTTGCTTCTAGGAATTGAATATGTAGAGAAAGAGAGTTGACTTGAGTCAGCCTTTTTTATATCAAAGAGCAGAACCAATAGAAAAAATATCTCTAGCAGTTGTGGCCAAATACATTCAACAATCATCCATGTGATCGTTAATCTATTTTAAGGTCCATATAAAATCTTTCTCCCACATACACAAGACACATATGAGATGCATATATTGATCAAACACCTGAGAAATTTTAGTTAGGTATACCTTGCAGACTTGGGAATGAAAATAGTATTTCGTTTTTACCAACAATCTATGCATGCATCCCGCTTGTCTTTTTTCACTACCAAGTTGTTTTCATAATCAATTTATGATATTACCAGCCAGCAGTACATTTTACTCTACAGAAGAGTGGTTTGGTTACGAACGTTGAAGCAAAATAAATCCGCTGATTTCTAAATGGCTCTAAGTGAATCTCAATGAAAATATCATTAAAAGAAATTTAACTTAAATGACACAATGCCGAGATACATCAAACTCAAAAAGATAGCCAGTCAATTTTACTACCCTTGTCCATAAAACTACATGTATAAAACATTTGTTACCCATCATCATCAACATAGAAAGTTGACCAAAATGCATTTGATAATAGCGAATAATAAAATATTAATTTCAGTTTTTGCTATTAATGTCCATTTTTGTGTCGTCTATTTTTGTTCTGATTGGCAGAGAAAGATGAAAGCTAATATTTTATTTTTGCACTATTTATCAAGCACTCTCGAAGAAATGGGAAAACTGTAACCTGCCAATCGCCTGCACCATAAAAATTAGCGAGAAATAAATTTGAGATGAATGGTTTTTTTGTGTTAGTCTGATGAGAATGGAAGATAAGACGTACGTGCAGTCAATCTGTTTTCGTATGAGGGCAGAATTAATTGACGTCATTTCTATCGACAGAAAATAAAATGACCTGCTTGATTATCGAATAGCCAACGACGTGTCCAGTGGATGACAGCTAGGATTTTCTTGTGCGAAATCTCGAAACTTCCAAATCACCTACATCGAGGTTTTTAAAAAGGCAGCCTGGAATACTTTGTGTGTGGTGGGTCGTCCAAATGATGATAATGATGAGTGCATAGTAAATGGACATGCATGAAGTTTGAACATGAACGTTGAGTACAATTACTTTTCATACAGACCTTTCACGTCACCCCTCGCTCTATCGCATCGGCTGCCTGTTCCAATTTTGATAAAAATACACACCCGATTGTAGTCAGTATGAAGTGTGAAACCCCAAACCAAGTATAAAAAATCCCAAATATAATGTGAAAATGTGTCCATTTCATTGTCAAATTTCAGGTGAAGGAGGAAGACAAGAAAAATCGAAGAGTGAAACGTGGAACCCTGCTCACTCGAACATAAGTCAAGAAGGAACATACTGCCGACCATACTTACGTTCGTATGAACACATAATAACATGGTGAAAACTGTAATAATAGATAAATAACCGACGTAACGCGATGACTTGTCAAAAGTCAAAGCCTTTTCAAAACGGGAAGCAAAGAAATTAGTATTTATTTGCGTGTGGACTTTGCCATTTGTCAGGGAAGCTTGATTGAAGGTTTTGTGTATGCCATGATAAAAGATGATGCAAACAGGGAACGAAAGACTCAAGCATAACACGAAATGACAGTATTACATGTTTATATTTTGGACTATTGACGTGATGAAATGAAATTATCACTTTTATAACCCTTTCATACATAGGTCGTGGATCTCAATTTAAACTGCTTTTTAGGGTGAGTAAATGCTGTAAAATAGTCAATAAATATGGTTTAAAAGTTAACCCTTCCCAGATAACCCCACTTACTGAAACCACGAATAAGAGGCTGAACTGATTTAACAATGATTAAAGCTTACTGTATTTGATTAATCCACATAAACTAAGTCAATTTATTTACTTTTAATTGATTTATGAAAATACATCATTACAGCATGCTTTTTAGTAAAAGTATTAAGTATTTTCAAAAGCAAATTCGAATTAGACTTTAGAATATGTACAAAACTTTCTGTGAAGAAGTTACATGCAGAAAACGTACAACATGAAAAAAACCAACTTCAGCCCTTTTGCTATGCCACCACCATCTTACCTTCTCAGCGACAATCAAAACATACCCCTACCAACTTAAGGTAGTATATTGTTACGCACCATGTCAATAGATAATGTTATTCTGCATTGTAATTTTGCTGAGAGAACGTTTAATTTTTAGTTAGCGGCATCTTAGCTTGGTGACAAAAAGAAAGCGTAAAAATAATTTAGTAACCCAAGATTAGTCAATTAAATCCTAGTGTTGTTATTATAACGTAATAATTTTAGAGACTATATTCGTGAGCCTTAAATGGATTTAACATTTCATACTTTACAGAAAAGGCGAAGAATACTGGATTTATGAGAATTCTAGAACTTAATTATACGCAATATGTGCTAACTTTAAATGTGAATGATTATTTGAGCCTACAGCGTACAATCAGGCGTACAACGTAAGAAACAATACGAACATTTCGACACAAAATTCACAAGTCATAAAAAATCTCTCTGACACCAATCCCCACATCCAAAACGCTAAAATCGACAGTTAATTATAAATGAAACCCATTATAAGTTCGGGATAGAGTTCAAACAAGGCTAACAAAATGCACGAAGTAAAATTTAAACAATTATTTCGATAATTCTTCGTGGTATCACGTCTTAAATATTTTTTAGACAAGTAACAATTATTTTCTTCTATAGAAGGATACTGAACTCATAATTTCACACTGTAATATTCTTTGTAACGGAACTCTCCCCGACAATAATATATCCATATATCTCTACCCATAAAAAGTATATATGAAAAAAAACAAAGCAATTTTTCTCTATATTATCCAGAGTCATCAAAGTTCAAGTACAATCTCATTCATTCCTCAACTACCCCACTCATTCATGATTGCAATATAGATCAACTTTAACATGAAAAATATGAGTTCAGATGACGTATTTTTGAAACGTAATTTTTCCTCTATATTATGTCAATGAGATTTGGCAACCACTAGGTAGCATAATAATAATTCTAGTACAATTCATGAATTCATCCACAAAACAGAAAAATAGTGGATAAGCAGCTTCTCGGTAATAATTTTTGGTGCATTACTGTTGCTCCCCTTAGTGAGGAGGACAGGTACGCATGAGAACGAGAGGCTGTTGACTACCGAATTTTTTTTGAACCGGATGAAAATATAGTATATGAGAAATAGGAGATAACAACTCGTGATTAGCAGGATAGATAACTATTTGCATTCTTTTAGCTCAATGCAACGTTAAGTTTCATAGGTCGAAACCAAGCTTTGCTGTTGCACCTCCCTTTCAGTGCATTATCCTTTAAAAAAAACTTTATGGATCCCAATAACATCAACATGACGTTTTTATTTGTGTGTTGAACTTCTTGTATTGGGTTACGTACAAAAAAAAGAACAGCAAAAGGAATTACATTCAGTTAACGAGTACCACCTACAACAATCGACTAAAACAATAATCATCATTCAACATGACTTGTTTTTTATTGCTTACATTTTATTAGTCGGTATTTAGGATCTGTGTGAGCGTGAAACCGTTTCACTCAAAAGTAAGTCAGGATGAGAAAGAAGGAATGAGCTTTTTTTAACTATGACAAATTTACATTGAGTGTTTCGTTGGCTGTTTAAAATAGCTCTTAAAACTTCCTTTTGTTACGAAAAGCAATAAAATTGTGAAATATGAGTGCCACTGTAGTACAAGCATCATAAAAAGTTGGTTCAGTGTTCAGAGAATAATTTAAGCATATAATACTTGTAGTTACAAACCATTCAAACCGAAATTTGTTTTTGACATAATTAATGCGAGGAGAATAAGCTTGTTGTCAATTTCAATGATATCAAATAAGCATTCTTTTATCGTGATGAAAATTTAGACGATTTAATTGTTTCTTTATGGAATCGTATTTAAAAATAAAAATAAAAAGACATTTCTCTCTAAGACATATTTTTGACAAGGACATGTATAAGTACATATTTATGTGTGTCTAGTCTACATATTTGTTTGATGTCAATGTCCACCATTTTTAATTTTTTAAACGCCATGCCAATATTTTGCTATGAATGCGATTGTTTAGCAATTTAAACAACAGCTTCAATCTCTAAATCTTGTTGCTTTCTTCATAGAAGCCAGACGCCAAACACAATTCCTTCAACCTATTTATGTTGATTTGATATGTTGGCATATTACTTCTCACTAGGTGTTTGAGGAATCTTATTTGGTATGAAGCATGAATTTAAAAACTTACATAGCACATGTTAGAATGGAAATTTAATAATGATCATTTATCTATTTATTTTCATTTCTCACATTATTCTTAGGCTTGTCTATTGGATATTCATATATATTTCATCCATCTCTTATTTTTGCCCTGATATAACTTTGGCTCCTACTTCAAAGTAATCTGACCACTTTCATACTGAACTGGTATTGAACACAACCAACTATAATCTGCATCAGTGTTGTCGTCAAATGTAAAAGTAAAAATAATGATAGTAATGACTGGTAACAACTTTAAAAAACAAAATAGCAAAATCTGAGTGAGTGAACAGCCTAGCACCATCATCCTAATCATCATCATCATCTTCATCAATCGTGATCAACAACTTGAACCTGCAATAGTGACGGATCATAGTGGTGTATGGATGAATTAACTGACAATATTGTAACAATGACGTGACAAGGTTTGTCGCTCAGTCAGGTTGTACTATCAACTAGTAATATAATACGGTAGGCTATAATGAGACTTTGCTTTACAACACATGCCTCAACGATAAAAAAACAGTATATGCGCACAAAACTTCACACTAATACAATGCGACGGGGATGATTTTTTATAGAATATTTGCATGTGCTACACAAAAGGCTGTGTAATGTTTAAAAAATGTACACATACATGGTAATAAAAAGTGCAGCAGCGTACAATATCTCATATAACATCATATTATAATGCTTTCATGAATGTATGTATATATTAGTTAAATTAATACAAGGAAAGCACAATAAACACAATAACATTTTTGCTGCTGATGCAAAAACCAAACATCATCGTAGCATTATCATCATGATCGTCATTACAGTCATCTTTTCACTGCTTACCTTTTTTTGTTCATCGTTGCATGCAGAATAGTTATATATATGGCTACAATAGACGGGACGGGGCGATAGACAGATGGACATAATCTGCGTAGTACATGGCATGCATGATTGCAATTGTTAGTTGCGTTTGGTTTGGCACTTTTCTCCCTATCTTATTTGCATTGTTAACTCTGAAAAAACTAGAGTTTAGCACGTAAGTATAAATACGCGCTTTGTATATTTTGCAATTTATTGTATAAGTTCTATATCAATATGTGTATATGAATAAAGGTTAATAATATGGACTACATACGTATATTCTGGTACAATGCAGCTATAAAAATCTAGGCATTTGTAGAAGATAAGAAAATAAATCAAAAATTATAAACGAATGTACTATTTAACTTCAATGTATGGTTACCCTCTTTAATGGCGAAATCAAATGCACCAAATAAATTAACTTTTTAACAGCTTTAAATTTATTGGGCAGTATCACCCTAATCGTTTGTCGCCTTTTTTGCTTTTGATATAATAGTAACAAGCGTAAGAGGAAATGCTGCGGCAGCATTCAATATTATTAAATAGGATGCAATAATTTGCTACTTAAATTCTATTTCGGATGAGGAACTGCGATAATGAAATATTTAAAATGGTCCTCCTTAATAGCCGGGATGGGAGGCAGGGAAAAAGGGATGTACATGCCAATATTTTTATGAATTAACGAAGGGTTTAATTATCTTTCATGTATTGTATGCAAACGATTAGTTACTTTCGGATGCTAGTAAAATGAAATTAGCCGCTTTAAATGGTATAATATGCTTGATTTTTTTTCCTTAAAAAAATTGATTTCACCCACAAATAGCTTATTGTACAATATGAAATGCAAAGAGACATGCCTTTAAATTTGTGTACA
>JAQIWN010001890.1:0-18224 GCA_034699025.1 Entomobrya cf. arborea Gr-Col-00668
GCAATGAGATACAAATGACAAGGAAAAAGGACTACCTTCATTATTATCTAAGTGAATCTATGTTTTTTATATGTCATATTAGTTCATAAAAATGGATATATTACATCATCACTTTCTAAAATATGAACTTTTGAGTGATATAAAAATATTCATACTACTATACTCAATGTGGGAAGCAGGATGTAGGAACTAAGTCAAGTTTCGCCTCAAATCATTATGTGAGGAAATACATGTACATTTTATGTAAGGGAGGAAACCTCACGAGGAAAAGAGGAATTAGTTGAGTTCTTTTACTTCTTGTTGTACAAGTTTTACCTTTACTTTTCCAATCTCTAGATAATAGTATACATTAATAACTATCGTAAGAAAATTTTAAAATTATTATTCAAGGGTTTCTGTTGGCAAACCTGGGAAGAAGCTATATTTTCTCAGATGTACATCTTACTGTGAGTACAATATAAAGACAGGTATTTATTTGATTTCAACTCTGAAGAGTCAAGCTATCACAAAGAAAGGTTTCTTTCTCTTGTAATGCTGTACTACATATAAGCTGTGTAACGTATAATGCAGTAATACCAATATGATGACAACAAGGGGATGAAGTGCGTAGTAATAAAAAGTTTGTTTGAACTTTTTTGAAGAAAAAAAATATTATGATGATGAAGGTAAAAAAAGTCGTAAATATGTATGACTGTGTAATGATGCGATTCCCGAAATCTCACAAGTAGAAAAAAGAAAAAGCTGTTCTGTGTACCTTGTCAAAAGAAATAAAGAAAAGGAATAAAATTATGTTTTCTTCTTCTTCCACGAATAAGGTTCTTTTTTGTTCGATTTGTCCAGGATTCAGGGACAGACACATACTTACATTTATAAAGATACTAGACATATTGTAAATCTTCTTGTTAATAAACGTACTATTCGAACGGAGAAAAAAACATACATAACAGAAAAAAATACTGGTAAAATTCCATGCTTGATTTATTCTTTTCAGCTAAGCTGAGCTGGATTTAGTGGCATGACTTGTATAGCTATGTAGTATAGAATAACTATATCTTGCGTAATGAGTGAGTCTACATCAAAATCCTATTTCATTTTTGATGCACTAAACATCAACGATAGGATGACAGACGACTTGAATGAACCTTTTCCCTAGTAGCCAAAAGAGTGTTTGTCATCGTGTGGGTGTTCGTAAGGAAATGTACGAACGAAAGGCAAACAAAGCCCCGTTTGCTGAATTGCGGAATCTGTACAGAGACCCGTATGCTACACGTGAATTTCCATTATTTATATCATCATGGTATGGTGTGTAACATTGATGTTATTATACGTCGAACACACACCGACACATTATTGCATTATACGAGTATTATTTATGTATGAAAACCTTTTAGTCATCCGGAAACGTAACTTGAATGATATTACAACTAAAAATAGTATATTTTACGATGGACTAAAGCTCAATGGGCATGCACAAAGATAATTCACCACAGTGCAGATTCGAAAAAAAAGTTTTCTCTTTCAGAGGAATGGCACGTGTTGGTTCTCGTTTAATTTTTGAAAGTAATGCATACAAAACTATTTTGTTTGATACTTTTTAGGTCATTTTTTTTGTTTTCCTTGTTATTTCTTTCTTGTAACAATGCAAAACCTTGGATAATCTGCAATACAAATGTTTCATTCATAACATTCATTGAAAAAGTAACATGTATAGGGGAATAACTGTACTAGCACTTTCTCTTTAATTCAATCCGTATCCATTATGCTGAGGATTGTATCCTACTGTTATGCAAGACACAGCTTCCGGTCGATTCCCAAGTATTGCCTAACTTGTGCTTTCTCCAGCCATTAGCTTTCATTAACAAAAACTCCGTTTACTTTAAAAACAAAATTTTAAATAAGAATATAAAGAAGTTCTCGTTTTTAAATCTCCGAGTTGTTTTTTTCTACGTGCTCATATTCTCATTGTTTTTGTAGTGTGGTATTAAATACATACTTACTATAAAGCTTATACTATAACTGACAATGAGTTCACTAACTTGAAAAAAACAGCGTATGAAGATTATTCTTACAAAAGGTTCAGTTTAAGCATGCTGTTTTGTAATTATTGTGCACTGCATGTCGTAAACAGATTAGATTACATTACATGGTTCTGTTGACTATCTTGATGAGGTTTAGTTTTTCAAATTTACATTACAATTTATGTAGATAAACATATATGCATCATTTCAGACATACTATTGTTAACTTAGAAAAACTGCGTTGTTCTCTCTTTAATCCTTAGTGAAAGTCAGCACTAGAGTACTAATCCTTCTATGTGTGAACGTTTTTCTGCTTTCGACTTTGTTAGAATCTGTCTCATCAAATATTAATCAAGCATCATCATCCTGAAAATACACATTTTTCTTGTTTTTGTCCTACCCGACAGCGTTGATGTTGTAAATATACCCATATAAATTTATATATACTCCTCGTGTTCTCTTCTTATGAACAAGTTGTTTTCATGAAAAAACTCGAATGATTATATGAACTTTTGTTTGTTGGAAGAATAGTGAAGTTTTTTAATAGAAAAAAAGTCGCTGTCAAGTAAGTAAGATAAAAACAATTCGACATTTTATGAATTTCTCATTATATTCAAACCCTGACCCTTCTTTCAAAGAAAAATATGCTAAGGGGAAATGTCATGCTCTCTTAAACATAAGCGCATATATGTTATTAAATATTAAATAGAACTTTGTCCAATGCGTGGGGTGTGTGGTATCTACAAAAAAATGCATAAACTTATTTAAACTATTTCTTTAATGATCTCAGAGACTCGCTGATTTATCTATCCATTTTTCTATAATGAGACATTTGCATGAATTTGCACAATTTTCATATTGCCATTCTTCGGTTTATATTTTCTCAATACGTCAAAACATACAAATAGGTACCACGAACTGTTTGTTTTTGTATGTTGAAATCATAAAACTCTAACTCTAAGTATGTCATTCGGACAAACTCCCATCTCATACTAATTTCCTAACAAAAATACTAGATGCATTTTAAACAAACTCTCAAAGTTGAAACATAGGCTTCCAAGTACTCCTTTGGAGCTACCCAGCAATATTGCGAACAAAAGATTAAAGATGCTGGTTGTACAGAATACTTTAAAGCGAAAACGAAATAGCCATTTAGCATTGTATTAGCATAAAACGTGGTTGCGGAAATGATAAAACACAACGCAGCAATTTATGTTCCACTCCATTATTTAGAGTTCCTACAAAAACACTAAATGTGCCGTTTTATCAGGCTCTGGCTCTAGATGTGTAGGTATTCATACATACACACAAAACCTATTGTTTCAAAATTAAAAATGTTCCTGCACCTTCCATCATGCCTTCCATCCAATTTATATGTTTGGAGTACTTGTTTTTCTTCGAAGCCACCCACATTGGTACAAAAACTACTACTGATGTTGGCATGCTAAATTTTCTCTTTGAAATTACAATCCTTCTACACACGTACTCATGTATACATGCTTCTGGAACATATCCTTGTTTTTCATGATGAACGGGATGATTATGATCGTAGGGATTTTTATGTCTTTGTGGCTACATTGTAAGGGGCATGGAATGTTCCTAATTCTTATGTTTAATGTAGGACCGTGATGAAATTCTGAGTATAATATGCCCTGAAAATGTAGCTTTTTATTGTTGTGTAAGACGTGGTGGTTCTGTTTATCCTGTAGTTATAAACCGATTCAAAGGTCATTTGATGTGGTTAAGCATGAATTTCTTAATTCCATCATTCCACTTTCCTTTTTACCTATCAAGTCAAACGTTTAAGAAACTTCGAAATAGAATTTCTTCGAAAAATAAGGAAAGTCCTTGCCATTTGAAGAGATGAGTACGTAAGTTTTCATCAACCACAAACCCGTGAACAAATCTCTTAGAATGAAATGTTTGCGTAATTTGCAATGAACGTAGGCAGAATGTAGATATATTTAACTATAGATATACGTACAAAAATCATACCCTGCATATTTTATGCTGTATACTTACTGTGTAGAATTAATTGAGACTTGGTAGAGAACTTAACCGTAAGTCTATTGGATCCGTTACATGTATGGATTCCGGCTTATTATGTATAAGGCTATGAAATATCTCATTAAGTTACTTAATATTTGCCATATATTCATCAAAAATGCATGGGATTTTGTTACGCTTCAGCTTAACTTATAGACTTACATTTAAACTAAAAATTATCAGCCCGTGCTATCTTCAGACTATATAACTTCTGAGTGAAAGGATTACTTTCACTTTCTCAAAATGTTCTACCTTAATGTATAATCAAATTAGTTTAGGCTAACTGGTCAAAGTGTAAAGACATCGACGTTTGATTACGTTAATTAACGAACTCTTCATGACCTTCAAAACTTGGACTTAGTTACAAACTTGAAATTTACCTGAATATCTTGACACATATATTATTTAAACTTTACTAACTTCGCGAATTCATTTTTTTTTATTTTGGACAGGGGCTCTTTGTGAAAACTGCATTCCAGAATGGATCTTCAGTGTTTGTTTCTGGCTGGGATACTTCAATAGCTGCTTGAATCCTGTGATTTATGCTTGCACATCGAGGGAATTCCAGAGGGCTTTTCGTCGAATACTGTGCAGGAGTGCTCCCCCACGCCCCCATCTATCCAGAGCAATTTACAGAGCTAATAATGTAAATACCCGGTTCATCGAAAGAGACTATAATGGCGGGGTTCATTTAGTGGGAGTCGGGACGCCAAACGGGATTCCAATGATTCCGGTTAATCAATGGAGATAAAATATTCATGCTGGTTTGTCTATTGTCCTTGTTTTTTAAAGAAGGGAAACTGCGAGAGACTAACCGATGAATTACAAGTCCGTTACATCGTTACATAATATGTACAGAGTGTACCTACATTTTCTGTTATGACTGGGTAAGTATAAATTTAGTTTAATGATGCTTGAAAGAGTTTTTAAAAAGAAAGCTCAGACTGTGAACACGTACATAAAAAGCTTAAACCTATTGCTGTAAGTTTCTAGCTCGTAACATAACATACCTAATTAAATTAACATATAATCATTGTGATTGTATTTGGGTACTTATACAAAAAATATGTATGTACAAAACTCATAAACTATATATTAAAAATTAAAGTACTATAGTTTTTTCGACGCAGCTCGGGTATATGTACTTGTTTTCGACGTTAAATAATAAGATTTCGTATTCTTCTGCATTCTGTCATTATTGAAGTTATGTATACTAATTAGATGTTATTGTTGTTCAGTAACTCAGTTACTGCATGTTGTATTCATATCATATTCATTGTTGTGCTACTACAAATGTATCACAAACACTAATTGGAGGTGACGATCCAATAGCTAATGTACATACTATGTAGTGTACTGACTGTGTCATATATTTTATATCATTGAGCTAATTATATACAAAAAAAATAGTTTCGTATTTTTAGTTGAAGCGAAAAAGCCGATTAAACCTTCAAACTTACTGTGCCCTGAATAAACATACACGTATAGTTCATCATAGTTCCCTTTCTCTGAGGCAGTGCAGTATGCTTGAAATGAAAAGTGAAATTTCTTGTTTTCCAAGAACTGCATCATATTTTTTCGGCTGAAGAAAAAATCTGTTCTAGAAAGTTGGGAAAACTTGTTTTTCGAAGATGTTTGTTTTGTCCTTCTCGTGTGCTAGTCCCAACTAACTTCCAAAACTTAGTAAAAGTTGGCTTCAATTTTTTAAAAACAACAAATATGGGGAAAAAATTATAGAACTGATTGCACAAATAGAAGTGTATAGCAAAGCTTGTAACTTCAAGCCTACAGAAGTATTTCAAACGTTGTATAGGTCAACAGGTCAACATAATATCACTTTATCACATACCACACCCACATCATATCATCATTAACCATTATAACAAGTAAGATGACGTGAAACACGCTTTACTTAATTTAATATGCTTTGAACTTGTTTTCAGCATATTTTGTAGCGAAAAAATATATATGCTTCAACAATTTCAAAAAGAACTGCAAAATTATTACTAATTACATGATGAAAGCTAGTGGAGAGAAATTTTTACCATGGCCGTATAGTAAACATCAACAAAGAACCACGAACAGGCTTCGCTGTCCTTGTGAACTATGAAACAGTTTGGGAAAGTTTCTTACTTTTCGAAATTTACCTGATGTCAAGTTTTTACTTGTTGTGTATTTTTACAAGGTAAAAAGGTTCAACGAGAAGGCTTACCCTTTCTTTTTTTTCTGATTTTTTCCCTTTTAACTAAATTTTGTACTTTGTAATGAAACTACAATTTCATCTCCAGGAAATATTTACCTTACAATATTGTTTCAAACTTTTGAGAGCTTTGTAACCTTCCACGATCTAGTCTAACTATAAATAGGTTCCTCACTTTCCGTTTATGATTGTATTGAGGTTATCATTATAGCGAATATGTGAATATGATTTAGGTTGTTAAATTTGCATTCGAGTAAAGATGGTTGATGGGCAACCGATTTCCCGAAGGTAATAAAGTTTCTAAGGACGTAGGGTATATATTTGACCAGTATACTCACCCGTATATATTCATTAATTAGCTCAGTTCTTCCACTATTAATTAAACTGAATTTATTATGCGATCAGTTGTAAGCTTCTATATTTTTATCTTTCCGTATCAAAAGGAGTAAACCAATTCAAATGTAGTGTGGTGAAAGCGAAAGGCTCTCACACTGTCGTATAATTTCTTCTAGTATTATAAAACGTATACTCTACGAAGCAAGTCTACGAAAATTTGAGTTATAAATAAAATTCAATCTCTTTAACCATAAAATGAATGACAAAACGTATACTCAAATTCAAACGCATTTTCGCAAAATCTCCAAATTGAATTATTAAGCAGATTCATTAGAGCTTTGATCCTTATTAGTTAATTAGTGAAAGTCAGCTGTAAAATCCTAGGGCGTTTCGAGATAATTTTAAAAAGGGTAGACCAACAATACATGCGTGCAGTATACTTAATGGCAAATTGGAAAAAGTACAATACAATTCTTCGAGAATAATAACGTACGCATGAAAAACTGCATGTTTCATGTGTAATTGAGTTTGTACAAAAATTAAATCCGGTAAAATGATTTTTGTTTCAATTTCACACTGTTATACTCGCGAAGTATACCATTGCATCGCACTACTTTTCTCCTCATTATCACGTTGAAAAAAGTTTATATACATAAATCCTACTGTATGAACATTTTGTACTTTATATGAATTTTCTATCTGTTGTAATCGTTAAAAATGCTCTATGTACCCAAAATAAAATATGGTAATGATAAAATTAAATTTAAAATAAATGATAGATAAGTTTGAAATTTTACTGTGTGTTCTCGTGTAACTTTGATGTTTTAAACATTAAAAACTTACTAGATGAAAGTTGTTTATGTGTTTTATTCAGGTAATTATAAAACTATTTGTTTAGAAGACAAATTGTAACATTATATCGTGAATAAAATGTTATTTATTTATTTGAATGTTTATGCTGTAGACTTTATTTTATTGATTCATACCATTGCATACTGCATACATATTGTGTGTACACATGTGTAAGTTTACATTTAAAAAAATATTTGAGCTCATCGTTTCCTGTTACAACGCTGTCTTGAAACACAGAAAAGTAACTGTTACATCTCATTCTGTTCAATTCCAGCTAAATGCATATTCATGTACGTTTATAACTTTTTCTTTTAAGAAATAAAAAAGTTGACGAGTACTGACAAAGTTAACTTGAAAGATGTCACAAACTAAATCAATTCTTCTAACTTTGAGCTAGCTGTTGAAATTGAATAAATTGTTGCAAAAATGACGTTGATAATATTCTTTTGCTACTAAACAAAACGTTTTTCATACTCCAAATGGTTTGTCATTAAATACCACAAGAAAGAAAACATATCTACTGATAATGCTATCCTGCTAGTTATAATGTTAGCTAGAAGACTACAACGTGAGTAGTTGGTAGTAGTCGTGTCCTGTTATCCGTGGCAGACAAATGCATAGCTCCCTATTTGTTCCGGTTTACTTTGTTTGTGTGTCAATATGACATGATGGTGAACCAGTCAGGCTTTTTCATTTAACGAGTATAATGATAATGATAACAATTTAATCATTATGTATTATAATAACCAAACGAGCAGACAAAGTCAGGTTTCTATGATAAACAATACGTACTCTATAAACAAAACTTCGACTGAGCAAATAATGGGTGAGCTGTTGTTAAATTGAAGCATCGGAAGTAGTGGAGAAAGTGTAGATAATGTTTTTAGAGGGATTTTATGGACATTTTCTAGAACCCAAACAACTGACAAAGCATCTTTATTGATGAATGGGACTTCCTTTTTCCGTCCGTCTATTTCCTGTTTATGCATGTATTTCGGTAGAATTTAGCCCAACGCGACAATGATGGCAGACCAGATACTTTTTCAGTTGTGACCAGAGGATCAGCAGATTGATTTCTCAAAGGAATAAAAGGAAAGACTGTTTCTGCTACAATAAATGTAAGTATATTGTTAGCAGTTTATACTAAAAGTTTGGAAATGATATTGTCATGAACTTTCACCAACTGCCAACTACTATGCTTTATGTAAGGGAAATTAAGAGCAAAAACTAATAACACATAATATCTGTTATTTGAACAATCATGGCCGTAATATGTAGTGTAGTTAAAGGTGCAATGTGGCAACATTGAGATATGGAATGATTGTGAATGGCTTGTTGTCTTTTTATCGCAATCGTTTTGCGTTTATTTGCACAAAGATTTTGGATCATATCAATTAACAGATAAACATTTTTGTAGAAATGCATTGCTTCAGCTTATTTTCCAGATATCACTAGCCTTCCCCCATTATACAGAGGACTACCAATTTCAAGGTTTTGGACTTTCTTATACGGTGGAACTGTGATTTGAACAAGTTTTATACAAGCATTTGGTTTCTGTCCTGTAGGAATTGCAATGGTCATTGCATTGCACTTCGTGTCAATACTAATGCTATCCTGATGACTATCAATTTTATCGGTCATAATTTCAAGCCGGAAGGAACTGTGGTCACAAGTTGTTATGTTAGCGTGAGGTATAGGGCCTCCCAGTGGACGTATCACGTATCCTCCTACTTCAACCATATCCTTGAGCGGTTGTCTGATCAAAGGTGGTTTCGGCATCGTTATTCCCATGCTATAAATTACAAAAAACACAATATATCTTTTGTAATAGCATCATCATAACAGCATCATAGTCATATCGTTATTCTTAATGTGTGAGTCAAGAACTTGGGAAAATTTCCAAGAAACCCACACGCATACTCACGCAACAAGAACTATATAGCCAGGTATAGTACTTTAAATAATGCGCAAAAACTAGTAGCCATTATTCATCAAAAACCGCACAATTTTCCTCTTATTACCTAATTTTCAGCCTTTCTTCATCTTGATGCCAACGTTGAACCCCTTTTTTGTATTCCCCCCAATCTTCATCTACTAACAGATCATCCATTTGTTTTGAATATGTATTCACAGAAGAATAGTAGTCATTGATCTTTGCATTGAAATCTGTCCAGTATGATTGCCATTCAGGCGTGCCTGGTAAAACATTACAAACTTCGATTTCAGGTAATTTTGGTGGCTGTAAACGAGTAAGAAGCTGTTCCTCAGTCAAGTCAAGATCAAGTAGTCTACTCCTTTTCTCAGGTTGACTTGCACCCACACGAAAGTCTTGTCTAATGTTGTTTTCTCTTGTACTATTCTCTAACGACTTGCTCAACAATTGTATTTTTTTAGCAGCAGCACTAGCAGCAGTATATCCACTGTTGAGGTGGTTCATGGAATTCAAGCTTTCTCCGGGATTGGTCAGTTTGTTTGCGTTATTTTTTAGATTTAGCTCAGTCATCGGATTCTCTCCAAATCCCACTGCAGTCAAGGACGTGTTTATACGACTACCCGTATTATTCTTCAGAGCTTCTTCATTAAACTCATTTCCCAGGAGCCGTTTTGCTGCTGTAAAAATGTTATCATAAGCAGATTTCTCAAAGCGGTTTTCCCAGGTTGCATTTGGAACACCATTCCCATTTGAGTCGTAGGAAGGAAAAGCTGTTGCGTTACTTGCATATTCCGGGGATTTTTCTTTTTCAAGTAGTAATTCCGCATCAGCTAACAATTGCGAGTAGTAGGATTGATACGAAACATTTAGTGCTTTTCCTTCTTGATGTGTTCCATTTGGATAGGCCTCCTGCGTGTTTTCCCTTGTTGTAGGTATGTCAGTGTAATTATTGTTGTTGTCGATGAACATGGCGTGATCAATATTATATCGGGGTACTGATAGTCCTGTCTCTTTTGAAGATGAGGATGATACTTTTTTTATTTGCTGGAAAGGTAGAGAACTCTTTGGATCTTGAGAGTCAATAACATCAGCAGTTTGATAAGAATACAAGGGCTGAGGTTGTTCTGCTGCTTTTTGAGATTGGACCTCTGTAGGTAACCCATTGGCTATTTTATTTGAGGAGCGCCGTGACTTCTTGTTGGTTTCACCAATTTTTATATTGGAATTGCTACTCCGCTTTCCTACTACCTTCACATCAGGAGGACTGAAATGTGATTTAATAAGATTACATTATTTGTATTATGTGGATGATTTTATGATAAAAAGGACAGTGTACAGTATTTGTATGAGAAGAAGATAGCATCTTGCAAAATTGCTTTCCCTGCCTTCCTACCAATCAGATATGTCTCATACATCAATGAGTTTGTGTCAATATGCGTAACATAGAAAAACAAGACTACATGATATAATATGTGTATTTTTAGGGAATAAATTAGCTAAAATATATTTCATGGTCACATCAAAGCTGAAGTTTTATAATCCATATTTGGTTGTTTTGTTAAATTGCATGCGTTACGACACAGTGATCGTGGAAAATACTGGATTTTATTTTATCTTTATACCTTTTTATCTTCTACATTTCATGGAATCTACATTTATCACGATTACAGTGCCATCGGCAAGTTAGGAGAGGCTCGCCACGACCAATAGTTTGACATATTTTATGTGGCTCTGAGACAGAAAAACATACATGGGCCACAGGTATGTTATTAACGTTAACGATTACGATGATGATGATGACGATGCGCTATTCCGGAAATTAAATGAAGAGTGAAAAAGAAAACCACTTATTGCAATGTTACCCACATGTGCTGAGGCTACTAGATTATGTCATGAAAGTCATTACTCCTACACAGTCCTACTTCTATATAGTACGATTGTCATTGCATTGCAATAATTTTTGTAGTTATGTTTGAAACACATTCGACATCATTAGTATTATATGTATGGTTCTTATACTGATCGCTAATACTTCTAAAAACAAACCTTGTATCCTGTAACTGTAAGTCGTCTTTAATGATGGGCTTTACTGGGTTATTTTTTTCGTTATTTCGTTTACGTGGCTTCCCCTTTTTAACTAAATTTTTCTCAGACTTGTCTGTTGTATTAGGGATTGAAGGCTGCTTGTCAGCAACAGTCGTAGACTTTCTTTTCTCATTGCACAGCGTTCCAGGTTTAATCTTGTTTTTGGTCTGAAATTTATCACGAAAACTGGCTTGATGAAGTTGTGGAACTTCTTGAACTTTCATCCAACGCACTGGTAAAAATTTTGTATCCGCGAGAGGCTCTTTCCAGGTAACATTAGAAGTTGCTTCCTTACTCTGAGATTGTGATCTGCCTTTCATACGCTTCTTAAGAATAGCTGGTTTACTCGATATCACAGGAGGGGATGGAATAGAAGTCATCTTGTATGAAATAAAAAAGGATAATATAGCTTTTTATCATTATGAAATTATAATAATCATGCCACGTGTAGATTAAAAATCAAAAGTCATTTCTGTATATTTTTGGATTTCTGTGAATGTCTAATTTTGGAAGTAATTTCTGTTCTAATCATAACATAAAACCAGCTATCATTTTAATAATCCTTACTAATTTTAATGAGAGTATTAATTTCGCACCTCATTTGAAGCATCTATGCTAGGCTCACGACTGGCTGTGGCACCTATTGTTTTTTTAGTACGTTCTTTCTTCAGATCTGTCAAGAGTTCTTCTTCCATCCTCTTGTTTTTCATTTTCAGCTCCTTTAGCGAACTCATTCTTCGCTCTTGATATGCCTGCCACTCTACAGAGTTTGGTAAAGCTTTACAGTACTCGCGGCTCACTCCATTAAGATTCCCATCGGCTGTTCTAAAGTTTAGTTTTGCAGTAAAATAATAATTTCTTAAAATGTTGTAGCATGTTTGTTCTTTGTTTCAAGAAATTATATGCATATTTCCATGTTAAGTAGCAGGTTTATATATAACACACCTGTTATTACGATTTCCGGTTAATATTTTGCTGTGCAATTCTCCAAAGGTTTGTTTTCCTTGATTTATCATGATGATATTTTGGTAAGGAAAATACTACTGGTTTAGGGGCACTCTAATTTTGAGTTTGTTTTATAAAGTATTCGTAATCAGCTTAGTCAACAGTAAATTTAGAGGGTAGTATGTGTCTGTCTACACATTTTTACCCAATCGCCCGTATGAGCCTTTAGCAATTTGGCAGGTTGGAGGTGCATACTCACCACATCGTAAGTTGGACTTAAGGTTCATTCCGACATTTATTCCATGACAGCCATATTGAAGCTCTTTTCTCATCATCATTCTCTACATTTTATCATGTTCCCTTTCCCTCCCGCATGCATGCTGTTGTAAGCGAAGCCGTTTATATCACATAAAACTACTTTAAGTATGTTCGGTAATACAAACATTAAAAAGATTTATAGAAACCCATATTTGAGCACTATTTATGTTTAGTTGAAAAATAAAATGTTTTTGTATCATTTGTAAATCAATGAGGATGCATAAGTACCATTGTGAAAGATGAAATTTATTCACACTCCAATTCACAAATGGTGAAAGCTTTGCAAAAGATTTCCACTTCCCAAATTTTCACTACACGTATACGTGCTGTCTACGCTAGCATATTATGGTGCCTATACCATACCAAGCATGGATATCATTAACGTAAAATTAATCACTCTTCCCGTTATTGTTGCAGCACTTATTCACGCAAAAGGGTAAAGTGAAAGCAAAACTTGAAATGGGTTCTCCATGCTGCATTTCAGAAAGTTTTCCTTGGGTATAAATACATTAAAATAAAAACTCACATTTCGTGATATTGGCAGTTTTCACAGTTATAGTACACATCAAGTACACATAATAGATCATCACGAAGTCATGGTAGAATATAAGCCATTACAGAACCCTATACTGACGAGTGCAATCTAATGGCATGTGGGTGTGGGATGTAACATGTAACATGCCAGCCGTAGGATTGCGTTCGCCAAATGTTATTAGATAAAAGATGAAGTTTAACCAGTGCAAAAAAATCATTTTCAGACCGCATATGTATGTATGTATCTATGAAGAAATATACTTGTTTACGGATTGATATTCTAGAACAAAAAGCGTAGAAATGACACCACACCTGCACATAAATCAGGGTTTAAATTAAGCGTTTACCATCCGGTAGCATGTTCCATGCAAAAGTTCAACAAAATTTTAAAGGGTATACATGCGTATACCAGCATGGCTCAAGATAATCAATCTTCGTGTCTATTTTCTATGCGGTTTTCCCACGTTGACCGACAAATATAACGTGAATCCCTAAGAGAACTTACTTTGGCTGATTGTAAGTAAAAAAAACTTGCACGTGTGTAAAAACTTCCTGCTTTCTCAGTATATTTTTTTATCAATGATACCCGCTTCGCTAGCATATTTTCTTGATCGATTTCAACACTAAATGTAGTAGAAATCAGAATCTACGAGAAATTTCTAAAAAAGGAAGAATACTCCCGAAAACGTATTCGCTTTTTGAAGAAGTCACACCTGCTTTTAATGCAAGGTAAGGTGCATTGGCATTTACGTTGCGCCATCAGTTGGCATACACCTGTATTCAAAAAGTAATATGTAGAAAATATTTTCTTGATATTAGTATGAAAGAGAGAACTTATAGAGCGTGTAATGAGCGAATGAACAAAAACCGGTTGAATTGAATTAAATCATTGTTTAACTATAAAATTTGCGATCTTCGTCAAAGTATTATTTATAGCCAGCAGTGGAAACATCGAAAGCGAATGTCTTTCTTTGAACTACATCTAATTCCACAGCATTCGAGGGAAGGTATATATTTCACAAAGCTTTGAAAAAAATCGTCATTCAGTTAGAGTGACTGGGACTCGGATTTCATGTTGTGTCATTAGTTGTTTGAGACAAAGATATGCACCTATATTATAACGGATTGATACTTTAACTTATTTCCAACAGATTTTGTGCATTGTTATAAATGAAACCTGAATCAGGATTAAATATAAATTAAGCATGAAAATAAGTGCTTTTTCGCAAATTATACTTGAATTTAACTTTTGACAGAAGATATTCCGAAAATACAAGAACGAAGAGAGTTGGATGATAAAAATGAAAAGCAAGCAGATATCTGAATTCAGTTTATGCATAGGCAAAACAGAACTAAAGCTTTTTTTGTAAAGGTAAGTCGTTTTCGATTCTAAAACAATCTTTAATATTTAATCAACAATATTTTTAGTATTTATGTATATATGTATGTACATGCATATAAATGCATATAATAAAATAATAGTTTGTGTTGTTAATTATGTAACAAATATTATGCTGTAAATCACAAAGTTAAAACTGTCCTTAAATTGTATATAAATTAAAATATGTATGCTTGAAATTAGGTTAACGCTATCAACTACAAAATCACGAATGAAGATGAAAATATTTGGCGCTGGTATTGTGGTAAATATATAGACACACATACAATAATTTCAATACTTCATATATAAACTGTGCTATAAGAATTCGCTTATTAATACAAATAGAACATCACAAAATGTAGGAAGGATTGCATTTACGTGTTTGCTTATTATGAAGGCAAAATGTGTACATAATTTATATCATAAAATGATAAGTAAAAGTGACTTTAAAATAAGGAACTTATGAAGTTCTGTCTTAAGTGTTCACATGAAATTGTTTTAACATGTTTAGCTAGATGCATTCTTTTCTTTCTCTGGCTCTGCATCGGAATCTGAATCCACTTGAACTGGGCAATGTCCCACACATCTAATGCCATCTTTTAGAGATGGAGTGCCCATGTGTTTACCTACATGTGAACAGAATATAAATATTAATTTAGTGCTAATTGTTCATATTTTTACTACATTTACACGATTGGTTTCTTTGCAAAATCTGTTTTACCCATAATTTTAGCAGATATACTGAAGTGCACGAATCGGTCTGGAACAGCATCAGACCTCACGGTAAATTTGTCTTCAAAAATTGGCATGGAATGATTGGACAGTTGCAGTTCCATTGAAATTTGCAGTCGGTAAGTTGGTGACGATACGCCATTAGGAGACATCATTTTGACCCATTCCAGCTTATGAATACTGCAAATTACTGGCTTTTTGTACACTTCCAAGTTTATCCCTTCCACGGGTACTGTTGAGCCAGGCAGGAGATACTCTTGACACAAATCAATTGGGATGCAAAACTTGATTTCGTATTTATGCTCCTCTTGAAGAAATCCTAAGTATACTCCCACCGTCCGACTTTGCTCCTCGCCAATGACTTTAACGACCACGGGATTCTCTTCAAATGGTGGGATGAATCCATCCTCATCAAAATGAACTCGACTATCTTGATTTATAAAAATAAACATATTTTC
The DNA here is from genome assembly GCA_034699025.1 of Entomobrya cf. arborea Gr-Col-00668. NCBI lineage: Eukaryota > Metazoa > Arthropoda > Collembola > Entomobryomorpha > Entomobryidae > Entomobrya > Entomobrya cf. arborea Gr-Col-00668. The sequence continues at coordinate 15,839 of JAQIWN010001890.1, forward strand.
GAAATGGATAAACAAACTGAAAATAGAAGCAAAAAGAAAGTGTCAGTCTTACTTCGTAATGCGCGTTTAGCAAGTCTGTTAGAACGTAATGACGGCGACGTTTGAGCAACTGGTTCGGAAGTGGAAAGGGCTCCGACTGCTTCAGGAAGGCTACTTTGGTCCATATTAAAAGATTATACGGATAAATTTCAATCTGTGAAAATATACAAAAGCAGACACATTTTATGTTAGTTTTCCTTGCATATGAGGCGACGTTATTTGTCGGTGGTGTTCTTATTCTAAATGACAGCAGACTGTAATTTTAGCGTAACTTATAATCGTGAGTCTTGGGAAAAATTTGTCTAAACTTTTAATGCTAATGATGTGTAATGAGCCATCTTAAAACGATACTACTATCCGTACATAATTTTTGTGAACTCACGACTTGTTGTTTGATAGCGTCTAATGTCTAGTAGTGTAAAAAGCTTCGGTATCTTGGCTTCTCATGAAGCCTGAAATGCATCCAATTCGAACTAAAATTTGTCAAGTGACAATAAAATTATTTGCTGTATTCTATATGTATACGGGTTCGCTTTCTAAACATTTAATTAGCTAAACTATTGTAAACTTTTTACATGAGCTTTTCATGCGTATTACTATTACAGAGATTCATACTTGCTTCATTCAGGTAATTTTTTTCGCGCATATTTTTTAACGAATTTTAATAAATTTCGTACGTTGCACGTGGCTAATTATAAGCTTTGTGGCTTCATCACATTTTATGCATTAAGAAAATAAAAAAGTTTCTGATCTTCTGAATGCTTTATATTTATTGCTTTAAGTCAATGTAAAACTTTGATTCGTCTCTTCTACTTTTAAAGTTCCATTGTTTATACATTCTGATTAGTCACAAGATACGTGCATGAATGACAATGGTACATGAAACAATTTCATACATATGCATGTATTTCTAGCCAATTATGCAAGACAAAAGACGTTCAGTGTTTTTCTATTTGGATATTTTTTTTCAATTAGTCTGCTAACTCTAACTCGAAGACAGTTTCAACTTTGCCATTCAAGTTTACGGGTAGGTGATTGAAAATGTATCACAAATGAAATGTTTCATTAAATTTGATCATGTACCTAATTATGTTCATAATGCAATGCTACTTTCAAATTATGTTCGTAATGGAATGCACACACAAATTTATCAATCTGATTATTTAAAGTTTAAGCTTTTGACTACAAATTGCATATACTTAAATCAAACTATTTTCTTCCAAAACGGCGAATCTAAAGCCACAAAGTTAAAATTTTCATTGTAATTCGTACTATACTGTACTATAATAGAAACAAAAAGTAATGCGGCTAAAACTGTACACAGCATTAACTAATTACCAATTTCTGTTGTTTGTGTTTACTTAAGGATAACCTTGAATGTTACCGCAACATTATAATTGTCATGTTCAAAAACAAAATTTTTAGTGGATATGCGATAATATAATTTGAGGTTTTGTTCATGTCACATGCATAGTAGTTTGAGATATTTTACCCGCAATTTATGTTGAACTAGGTCGTAGTCTATGTCCAGCAGACTTAAATACAGACGACAGTGACAGGTTTTCAAAGCAAACGTATCTTTTTATCGTTCGAATTGACAGTTGGCAATAGGTCACTCCAGATTTCCAGATAAAAGTTTCAAAATGTTCTCTTACTTCTGTCTTTGTTTGTCTTGTGTTGTCAGGTTATATTTTGATCGCTGTACTTCACACTTTTCATACATTGGCAAAAATTTTCCTTAGTAAAACCAATAACTTTTAAGCTACCAAGAAAAATTCATTTGAATGATAACCCGTAATTCTATCTATTTGCACACAGAATCAGAACCCCATTTACACAAATCCACCAAAGCTCAGTCAGTTATTATATGAATCTCACTTTCAGCTTTGGGAAAAGTAGAGACTCCAAAAGTTGCAAGTTTCTTTCATGCAACATTTTGTACAACTCCTCTAATCACATTCATATTTCAACGTACTGCGTAAAAAATGTATCAATTCTGAAGGAGACGAGGAGAAATGAAAATGAAGGGGAAAAAAATGTTTTATTACATGATATTACGAACGCATATCATAAATACCCGGATTCCGAGTTACAAGACCATGTACATATTGTGTGCCTCCAGCCTACAACCTACAATTACAAAAAACACACATGAGCCGGTTGACCAGTCAGCCCACGGTCGGTACGTTATATGGCATGTTTTGTTTGCTTGCATTCATGCATGAAGGATGATGATAACGATGACTAAAATCAATACCTCGCTTTCCCAACTTTCTGTTTATTACTTTCACCAGTTTCACTACTCACATCACATCCACATGCTCCCCTCTTTTTTCTTTGTAACTTA
>JAQIWN010001891.1:0-18217 GCA_034699025.1 Entomobrya cf. arborea Gr-Col-00668
TCTGGGCCTATCATTGGGTTTTCAAAGTACACTTGTTGCTGTTTAAAAATTGGTCAATGACTAATGCATAAAACAAGCTTTTATTAGAAAATAAATTTTATCAGAATTTGAAGTAATTACTGATTCATGTGTCTACGATATGTTAACTGGAACAAGCAAGCCTGTAACTTCGTAGCTTTCTCCTTTCCTGTCGCTATGAAGATCAAACAACTCGTCAGAACTTTTAATTTTATTTACCGTCGCTACGACACGATGTAACAGCTTATTTTCAACATACCTTACACCATGCTTGTTAGCCAAAATTAAAAGTTTGATGTCTCGAGAACAATCTTTTTTATCTATTTTATCTGAAAGTACATCATCAAATGCTTTCAACACTTGTGAAACTGTAAAGTTCCCGTCATCTGTCAAATTAGTTTCTAAGAAATACATTTCTAGCAACTCTTCTGCATTCTTAGCCTCGCTGATTTGACGAACAATTCTCGTCAACAATACCGTTTCCGCTTGCTTAAGTGACTAGTTTTGTACCATCCTCAGCAACTCGACATCAGGCGCCTTAAAATTACTCCACATACAGTTGTCCAACATCTTTAAAATATGCTTCATTTGGTTTTTTTCCGGCAGCATATACAAATTTAACAATTGTATCGTTATCCTTCCAGGATGGTAAAAGTTCTCCTGTGTACCAGTAAGTCATGAGCAGTTTCATGGTTTTGGCAGATATATCATCAACATTTACCACCCCCGTGCTACTTTCCAGAAACTTGGATTCAAACATAGAGGCAAAAACAGGACATCGTGCTGAAATTCGAAACATATCATTTTTGTTTTTAACAAATTCCATAAGGATTATAAAAACATTTGAAGGGAGTTGATAAAATTACCTTGCAAAATACTCTTATGAGCAAATAATTCAGACTTGTCCTTAGTCAAAATTTTCACATCAGAACTCAACTTGTCGTTCATAAGATCCGCCATGTTTGTGCTGTACTCATTTTGGCATGCCTCTGTGAACTCTTTTGTTTTTGAGTAACAAATTATTTTTGGGAAATTATTTAATGAAAGTTTCAGCAAAATCACCATCGATCCTTCAAAATTTGTCCATCTTGTTGGAAATTCTACTTGAGGAATCAAAGGCCAAAAATTCGAATCGATTTCTGTTGTTTTCCCTAGTTCCGAATTTTCTTGCCTCTGTATACATAAAATCCATTATCAAGTATATTATTACTAGCATAACAATAAGTAGTATTAAAAAATAATATGACATTTTCATTGTTAATACCGTACCAAAAATCGTCCAAAAACTGTTCCTACGTTGGATAAATATTCAATAACCAAATTAACGGTAATGTTGTCCGTGGTATCTTCTGTACTGAGTAGCTTCAAGTAAAATCCGATGTGACGTTTTTGGCCCACCTCAAAAATCTTTAAGCCAAACATAAATTTGGCATATTTGATGACACCTAAATTACAGTGGATCTCGGTTTTTGTGTTCTCCGTCAATTCTTTACTTTTTATCACGTTTAGCCAATTTTTTATTACCCATCTGCGCTCCGATACTACTTCGGCCAGCTAAATTGAAATCAAATTTTGCTGTCTATTATATACTTTATATTGAGAAATAAACAAATTTCTATATACTTACTACACTATTGCTACTTCCTGTGGCCAATTTCGCAATTGTGTCGTCTTTTACCACGTCTGATCATAGATAAACGTCAAGAAGGTGCTTCAACTTCAGAGGTAATAGAAACTGACGTTTATTTAACGTTTACTTTTTCTCACGTCATGCCACAGATCAACTTACAGCATACATTTTATATAGCTTCACAATTTGTGTGAAATAAATCGTGATAAAACGACATTCCATGAGATAAGATTAGTAACAAACAATTTTGTGATTAAAAAACGTTTTTTATATTTATGAAATACATATATATGTAAATATTTGCCAGATACATGTTTTTGACCTGGTTGTTTTATATTTAATATTAAAAGTGAAAAGTTACAAGCACGAGTTTTGGCATAACAGAAACTAAATAATTCCTGACAAATTGCAACATCTCAATATCTCATATCTTATTTTCGGGGTAATTTTTTCAAAAATTCCATCACCTTTTTTCAAGCGCAAATGAATGATTTTAGAAACGTATGTACTATGATATCTTATAACATATGTACAAGAAAATATCATTGATGGGTAAATATTTCACAGCGAAATTGAATCGTATTCCTTTAGTATGCATTAGAAACACATGCACACTAATAAGTAATAAGATACCAGAATTTCAGAACTATAATCTAACAAAATTATACTGCATATGAACATTTACGTAAGCAAACACATTATTAAGCACACATATGTGACGTTATTATTTGATAAAACAAAAATCCCCAGATACATTTGAAAGCCATTAAATTTATATTGTAAGCAGTGAAATTGAATATCATACATAAATGGACTATTCACATTTTTGGATTGCAATTATGCAATAAAGTTAATGATTGTTTTATGTTGCAGGCTATTCCAGCTCTTCATGATTAGACATTCGGGTAAAAAGTTTAATATTGCATATTACATTTTATGTCGTTATGTTAGACTTTCGGGACCTTTTATTTAAACATACATTTACGAAAAATTGGCTGTTCATACACATGCAAAGCAAGCTAATGAGAATTCAAGTTATACACCCAATTCGTTTTGATATGTTTTGTAGTTCATTAAATTCATTTTGATAATTCGAATAAGACCCTATAGGTATGACGCATGATTGAGTGGTAAATACAGCAATCAGAAGAGCCAAAATGTAATTTTTGGTATGAAATATTGTATTAAAGGGGCTTCGAAAGAAGTAGGATAAACAGCATTCGGGTTGCTGGCAGGTGAAGTGGGTTTTATTATTAGGACTCTTGGGAGATTTCGATAATTATGTCAGTGTTGATAAAAATGTCCGGAGATATCAAAGAAACTTTGTTTCGTGCTACCTCTTCCGCAATTTGTGTTCATAAGATTCGAGAATGTTTCGGAAATTGCTTCAGCTACTGATACCTAAGAATACTCGTGTTAATTGTGGTTCGTAGTCAATGCCAATGGTTACTAACTCGTTGTACTAAATAACATTTATAATATTACAAAAAAACGAGCAAATATAAGTTACTCGTACTAAAATTTAACCACTCGTAATTCATTCGTTTCCTGTTATATTGTTTTATTTTTTCCTAAGAGCTTAGATACAGTTTTTAAACCATGATGGTCTAAGTGTGTTGCTCAAAATCCTTCATATTTCATTGTTAAACTTGTAGAAAGGAATTTTATTTTAAAAGTCATTTTCAAAGGCAAAAGGTAACAAAGACAGTTCTTAATGACGAGAGTGCAATAGAACTAGTTTCAGATGTTTGGAAAGTTCATTAATAATAATAATTCGATTTGGTTACGGAAGGAATTTAAAGAGATTGTTAATTGTTATTCAAAATTATAATTTATTTTTTCAATCTGAAAACAAATATTTAGTCTAGTTTATGAAAACTACGTAAACAACAAAACTTCTATCAACTTGCCAAAGTTTAATACTATAATGTCGTTGACATTTTAGATTTAAGTTCAAATACAAACTCTCTAACTTTCGATCTAAAGGCAGTACCTCTATAATAATATATCCAAAAATTTACCGACGAATTTAGACAAATAGCAAAAATCATAATCATCATAGTCTCTCTATGCAAAATTTTCCAAACCTGGATAACAACTAGAACAAAAGTTGGCCAAATATTACAAATAAACATAAACACAACAACCGGAAAGAACATTTGAACTGCTTGTAAATCTCTCTTTTGTATATGGCTTATTCCTTGCCTCTCTTTATTCAACGACTTCATTTTTCCATAAGATAAATAGTTAAATATAATTAGCAATGGACAAGGTATCCAGTATTCTACCACGTAGGAAATTGTGGTGATCGTCCAACTTCCCTTCCAAACCACAGAGAGGGATGTGGGTTGCCATATGTATTCAAAGTGACTCAAGCAGGGAAGATCCACTCGAAAATTTGAACCTCCATATTTTCTGCTAAATGTGTTAGGCCCAACGTAAAGGTTAGTGTAGCGAGGGAAATTGCATGAAATTCCAAAGATTATTAGGCATGTGGCATAGTAGCGAGTTTTTCGGAGACCGCACCACGTGCGCACTTGAAGAGGATAAGCGATTGCCACGTAACGTTCCAAGGTTACCAGTAAAGTTATAAACATTGATAATGTTCGACCTAAAAAAAGGATCGTAGAAAGTAGCCTAAAAATGCATGAAACAATGAAATATAAAATCACGCATATAATTAATTTAATTACACATCATTATCGTGTTTGTTGCAAAATAGGTCCAGCTCATTACTATCTCTTCCCTTCCAAACCAGTTTTCTGAAAATAAGGAGTTCACTCAATTATTTTTAAACTACTTTAAAACAAAAGGAAAATCCACTATTTACCTTTAAAATAATATTTTATGTTTTACCAAAATAAACAGTTTGTGCTGTCGCTGCATTTATTGCTGCTAAGCAAGTAAGAGCATCCACTGACGCTAGTACACAAAGAAGAAGGTAAAACGGGTGCTTTATCTTTTTAGTCTGAATCACAAAAATAACCAATATATTTGCACAGGCTCCTATCACCCCAACAAGTATAATTAGATACCAAAAAACTTCACAAAGTATGTGACCTAGGGAGTGAATGTCATTTATACTTTCTCCAGTAATATAGCCGGAGGCTATTTCGCACTTGAAGCAACGACCTTGGACACAAGCTATGTGATTGGTATCCTGGCAGTTAAAATCGGTGTAAAAACAGATAATCATATCGATGAGTTCTAATGATTTGTTATTGGATTCAATAGTAAAAATGTTAGTGGTATTGTAAAGCATGCTTGCAATAAGATCACCACAATAGCTTCCCCAAAAATCTAGAACACATTTTTGACTTAGCTTTAAATTGTATCTTTAAAATTAGCTGACTGAATTGATGAGTAAATTAAAATGATGTTGCAGGAGTCCTTTGAAAAGAGCAAAACTAATTTATTATGTAACTGGATTTGATAGATATCTAGTAAAGAAACTGGAATTTGATAAAGATAATTGGTTTTATTTATGTGTTTCAAGTATATTTACACATAAATAATTGTATTAACTCACCGATAAATATACGCATTATCGAAATTTTCCTTCCTATACTTCTTTCAAGCTATAATTGTTTAAATAAATATAGATCACTCTGTTACTTATCGTAAGTGTGGTTGTAAATTCCAAGACACAAATAAGGAAAAAAGTTAATGGGAATTCACTATATTATAATATGTACAATTCATCGATAAAATTAGTACATGAAATTGACAAACAAGTTCTTTGATTTGTATTGTAAATTCATATTGAGCACTAAATGCAACTATTGATTTTTTTGTTTTTCAGTACCAAAAATAAGTAAATAATGCTGTATTTTTTTTACTTATTCGCTTTATATGCATACCAAAATCTAGTCAAATGATCTAGCTTATAAATAATATTGTCTGAAAAATTTAGAGACCACGCATTAATTTTAAAATGTAATACTTTAACAGAAAGTTTAAACATTTTCTAACCAGGCCTTACACTTGTTAAAATGTTTCCACATGAGTCCAAAGCGACAGAAGCTTACATTAGCTTATATTTACAGGTTCAAATGAATATTGATTTTATCTGGACCCACATATGTGTACAATTTGATGCCAGAAATACTAACGAACTGACATTTTAATGACTTTGATGTCCCAATAAATTTGAGATAATTACAATTAGCTCGTTTTTGACAAGTCTGAAAGTATTTTATGTTGTTTATTGACCACCAGTTTTGTTAAAGTATCTGTAAATTTTCCTCATTGGAGATATAATTACTTTAAATGCTTTATACTTGGCCAAGTGGTTTGTTCCCTTCGACTTTGTATTAGGAACAAGTATTTTGTGCAATTCATAACAAAATGTGATACTGCATCCAAGAACACAACTTAAGTAAACATAAAACACTCCAGCCAAATTAGCAAATTTGAGCGTAGTTCCAACATCTTCGTATTCATGAATAAAAAACTCTGTTTGATTTGTTTCCTGCCACCACCTCAGCTTAGGAAGCTTAACGTTCTTGTATAAATCCTGCTTGGCCCAAATAACAGGCATGTTAAATGGCAACGTTTGACTTATGGCTTTACCGAAAGTTACCCTAAATATTGATTGCGATTCGGTTGCAAGACCCATCCAAATGTTGTAAGTTTGAGCTGAAGATATCTTCAGTTTTCTGGCTTTAGCGTCACTGAAATTACGCTGAATCAAATAATTTACGTCCCAATCGTACGCAATGCATGCATATCTCTTTTCGGTCACTACTTTTTCCATACAGTTTAGATTTACCCCATAATGTATCTCCATCTTTCTAAGCAGTTCCTTATAAACTGGATCATTACCTCGAGTAAGAGAGACATAAGCTGAGTCACCATCTTTCATAAAACCAATTTTGAAATCCGAAAATGCCAACTGATCAAATGTTTCTGGCACCTTATCAAAAACTGGAAACGCCAGTAATGTAAGCAGTTGTGACCTGTACAGGTTAGTTACAATTAAAGAGAAAAATAACCAAAAAGCGGTAAATGATCTCAAAGATGAGGAATTAGGCATTATGGCTGGTTGCTGTTCAAGAAAAGGAGCAAGGAGTAGAGAAAATTGAGAACTGAATCCGAACTTGGTACTTTCTATGTCAATCCTTTTCAACAATTTTGTAAGCCCCATGGCAAAAATAAGGGATACCATAGTGATCAATATTATGAAAATCCACATGCCAACGTTAAATGGCCACAGCAAAGCTAATATACTAAATACTTCAGTTGGTTGTCCGGTAACAAATGTCAGTGCCCCGCGGTCACAATTCTGGTCCGTATAACCGATGTATTCAACTAGACACGGTTAAAAAAATTCGCATTAGTAATAAAATTATAAGTATGTTTGTCATATGCTTTACTTTGATAAAAATGTGTAAATATAAAGAATTTATACTTCTTTGATCAGTTTGCGCAACGACTAATCCCATATCGGCTCGTCTATAAAGTAGATCTCCAGTTATTCCAATCCATGTACCGTTAGATAACATAAGGCCAGTACCTCCAGTACCAAATCTACCGTCTTTACCAGTAGCCCCAAATAAACGATAGGTAAAATTCAATTTATCCTAAAACAAGATTCAACGTAGCAATATTTAAATGTACATTGATTATATTGATGTATATGATTAATAATGAATTATCTGTGTAAACTTTACCATGAGATATTCTGTAATAAGAAATAACCAGCGGCCTCTTTTCCCGTTAGTTGTATCAATCCATGGCGGAGGTGTAGCTTCTACTAAGGATACAGCCACTGGAAGTACCACCCGCATAGTGTAACCTCTCATGTTTCTAGTAAAATCAGGGAACACTGACTCTCTACTAATAAGTTCCTCTGTATTTGGCTGCAAGACAAATATTTTTGGTGAGCCGTTTGAACTTCCAAAAAAATCAACTGTTGTTAGCACCAATTGATCTTGCGTACTTATACCCACAACTACTTTAAATGTGTATCTGTTGTACAGCGTTTGGAGATTGAGTAACTTCTTGTGAAAATTTATATCGGTTATAAATACAAAGTAATCCAAGTCCATTCGAATGAGTGGTTTGAAGTTGGGTGAAAACGTTGTTCTAAAATCATCTAAAAATTTGTTATCTATCTGATAAATAAATAAGAATGTAATCATGCATCGATCACCATGTTGGCGGGTATCAGAAGTTTTTAGTGGAAAAGCTTGAAGAAAAGAGTTTTGCGGTTCTGTATGTTTTGCTAAATATTTAGGCAAAACGAAGGTTTGTTCCAGAAATAGATCGATTTTAGCACCATGATTGTATCCATCTTGTATCAATAACAAACTGCAGGTTGCAAAGTGTTGGATAGCAAGTCCATTTAGAAAATTAGTTAAAATTTTATCTTTCAGTTTTAAAGCTCCAAGTAGCTGGTTACTTTTAGATTCAACTGTGTTTCTGGAGCCTTCACAAATTAAGAAAACTGAAATTAAAAGTTGAAAATAAAACCAGGGCAATGAGAGTTTAAAATACATTTTTTCATTGAGGATCTGTGAAATTGTGAAAGTTTGCTTTTACAATGCAGTTCATGAGATAGCATTTTTAGATTAGTTCATCATAGTAATTTTTGTCTCTTTATGTCAATCATATACACTTGATTGAAATCCACCTCGAAGATAGCATCGATATCATCAACTAGAGTGACAACAGATATTTAGAACTGCTATTTTTGCTCTATCTTTGATATAAACATTTAGAGGTTAATGGTTTTACAGTACATTGTATAGTTTGTGGACTCTGAAAGTTTTCGAACGACTATTTTACAACTTGAGTGCAAAAAAAATTTGCTGTAGCATTCATGAAAACAATCAAGATAAATAGAATGACGTAGATGTTTGCATCGGTCTTGGGAGTACGCGTTTATTTGGCAAAAGAAAGTACCCTAGCATTGACCTTGAAAGAAAACAGAGAAGGTTGTACTTTCTGACTTTATCGGAAAATAGGTGCTCAAAAACTTTATTACAGTATCCTTGAATGCATCAACCAATTACTGTTCTGACGGACAAAACGTATGAATTTATAACTTCTGATTACTTGTCATCGTCTTAGCTATCTAGCTAATTGAACTTAAAATGCACACCTAATTGCTAATTCAACTCGTTACCGAACAATACTAACTAACTGAACACCATGAATAACCATTTTAGTAGCTGCTACAATAAAAGTGAGTACGCAACAATATCCTATTGCAGCAAAGTTAGTAACTGCAAACTGTACAAGTTTTAAGGAAAACCGTTCAAATTTTATCTATTTTAATTGATTTTGACTGCTGGTTTGCCTCAGTCTGGTGGTTGTGGTGCTTCCTATGACCGAACAATGCCAAAAGGTAGGTAAAATATAATTATGGTATGAGAAATACGATAATTGATTGTTAGCTTAGACAGTAGCATAACAATCCAATAACTTCTTATCAAGCTGTCAATCGGTCTGATGCAGTAATTTCAGTCTCCTATGCAGCATAATTTTGTCACTTGTTCTCAACTGAATAAATACCTAAACCCACATTGTATAAATATCCTTCCAGAAAAAATCTGTCTTTTTGCTTTTTAAACATTTTGTTTTTCAGTTAAATATAAACTTACCGATAATACAACAATACAAAATTTATATTCCGTTTGAGAAAATTGTTTTTGATGCATCTAAAAATAAAGCGCTGCCAAATCAGCATGAAAAGTAAAAATATCAGTAAGTTTTACATAACTTCTACGCGATTAAAATACTATACCAATAACAAGCAGTACAACAAGCCAAAATGTTTTTATGTACTTTGTATACCACATATTTGACTGCTTTTAGTTCACATGGATAAATTACATTATTTGAATTCAAGTTACTTATGTACTACTTTTGACCGCAATTTCGCAAGAGTTTTATAAAATGTTTAGTATGACATTAATTGTGTTTTGTATTTTAATCTACGTTCGATGCCATTATTTTGCTCAAAAAATACCAATAGTTTTTATATGAATGTATGGTATCCAATGGTCCTAAATAAAATATACTGTTTTTCACTTAACATTTTTCCTGTAATAAGTACAAACAACCATCAAATTTATTAGTCCATCTTTAACTTTGATTATTCATTGAAACAAGTATATTTGAAGTAATAACCTTAGTAAGATCAAAACTTTTATACCATGTAGATGCTGATAATGACCCACTCGTTCTTTAATAAAACTTTATAACAGATTACTATATACATTTAAGAAGTCTGTGAATAATTTTTAATCTTGTATTGCTTTGATACGAAATATTGCAAAATAAAAGCATTACCTCATCTAAAACGTTTAACATGAAATAAAGAGAGGTTATTAAAAGGGCCATTTTTTAACCAAAATTCAAAAAATCTTTTCCTTCTTAGTTTTGTTCAGGTATTCCTGTGCAGATGACAGCTAAATTGGACCATCCTAGTCTAAGTTGTAAACAGAAATTACTCCGACTAGGATGGTCTAATTGAGCTAAAACCTGCACAGGAATACAAAGCTCGAATAGCTGAACAAAACTAGGAAGCAAAAGATTTTTTGAATTTTGACCCAAAAGTAGTCTTTATAATAACCTCTCCTTGGTATGCTTTACGTAAGTAAAGTTAGCTTAAGTAATATTTGATGAGAGCGCAGTCGTGTTCAAATACATTTAACTTTTCCAGTGAAACCTTAATATAAGAAAACTATGTATTAGGATTTGTAAGTATTAGTACGGTGCTCGTTTTTTTAGCGCCAGAATCGAATCCTTAAGTAGCAATTGTTATAGATGAAATCAATTTAATCAAACTTTATCCAAAACTCGTGAGAAAACTTAATATTTTGAAGTTCACTTATGGTCCTCCGGTGACATTGTAATAATCAAAAGAGTCATCGCAAAGATAGCACTCTAGTAAAAAATAAATTTAGTAATGCCAACGAATATTTTAAACCTTGGCTGTTTTATAAGTAGCATGTGAGGAATACCTTATTCACCATCGAAAATGTTATTGGCATTGACCAAGCTTGTATTTTACAAAATTGTTGAGTTTTGAAGTTCAAAACTAACGCCTGACGTTTTAATCCAAGTGACTCTTGCATGTCCACCAAGCTTTCAATGACTTTCATCTAAATAACCGACGAACAAAATTAAAAATAGTTTATTTTAACACAAAAAAATTATTTTAATGATTACCATTCTCATGAAAGTTACTCCAAGTCCCATAACAGTGATGTAGGAAAAAATAATCCAAATTTGAAGAACTTTGTATCGATAACCACTGAATTTATTGTTGAGGACAATAAAACGAGTAATAAAGAGAATGCCAGATAATAGAAACAACAATAACCCTAATCCATAATACTTGTCATGATATCTTGTTAGTCGACAGATGCTTCTATAATATGTTAATATTTGTCCAACTTCGATCTAATTTTTACAAGATTGGCGAAATCCCTTGCTTAATACTACCAACCCATAAATACTTATTACATACTGAAGTCTGTAGTAAGCAAGTTGTACGTTTCCAATAACTTCGCTCCCAATTTCAAATAGAGCAATGAAGTAGTTTCCAATTGTGTCATCTTCGATTGCAATATAAATTGAAAATTCCTCGAGATTTATTTTGGCTGATTTCAAGGCTTTTTTTAAAGAAATATTATACTCTGTTACAATGAATAATAAATTGACCCCAACCAGTGTATACAAAAGGAAACCAAGAATGATGACAAATTTTAAAATCTGTAATAAATATCGAAGATTTGTGAAATCGGAACACTGAGATCTAATAATACATTTGTGATTAAAAACCGAGTTTCTGCATATGAATATAACTGTTACCTTGTCATATTGATTAAATGTTTTCCAGACCTTGTGCCTATTCGAAACTTTAGCAAACGTGTTTAAGTATACAATATAGGATTTCTTGTGGAAAAATATTTTATACGTCATAATGAATTTTGAAACATAATATATTATCCAGAAAAACAATAAAAAGTAAGGAGTCGGATTCCCAGGATATGTATTTTGACTCAATCGTATCCTCCTGTAATTACTGAAAGTTGTGACAAAATTTGTGCAGTGCAGCATAATTTCGAACGAAATGCAAATTATCTAAAACAAATTATCAAAAACAACCTTAAATTCTGCATAATAAAATATTTTGTAACAAATAATTAAACATCAAACCGTTTGAAAACAAACGGTTTCCGCGATGTATCTTCCATTGTTAGATTTCCGAAGGCGGTAAGGTAGCAAACATAAATAAAACGCAAACTTATGATATGTTTCTAAAACAAAATGATAATCCATTTAAGTGTTGTGTTTGATTTTTTGTCGATGTTTTTCTTTCCTAGTCTTATTTTGATCTGTAACTAAATAGCTTATTTTGCTGTCTTTAGTTTTTATATAACTTATGGTCTTATCTCTTAGGGATACTCCTATTGTTATACCGTATAATACCTTAATCATAAGCTGTGGTTACAAATATACATACTTATCAAACAAAACATATTATCTATTTTTTTAATTAGCTAAGCTTTACTTACGATTAGTTCCTCTCTCGTCTTGTTTTTAGCAGCAAGCAGCTACGTCTATGCGTATAAATTTATTCTAACAGTATTGTTAGAAAGGAATAAATCGCGTGCGTATCAAATATGGAACATAAGCAGTCGAAAAATATATTGGTTTTGGTAGTGGCAACGGCCTGACAAATAATAGATCGTAGGCTTTTTTAAATCCGAATTGCAGAATAGTTAACATTAAGAATCCTGAACTAAGAATATTATCACTAGGTCACTTCAAAGAAATATGTTAGGTCAATGTACTATGTGTTTTTATGTCTAAAAATACTTGTAGTAGATTAGAAAAGTAGCGTGTTGCTTGCTCACCTAGTTTGTTTTCCCAACTTTTGTTTTCCTTTAAAGTAATTATAAAATTTCGATTAATACTTAAAAGCCAAAACAATCTTTCTAACGAGAGCTAGATTCTGGGTTAGCGAAACACTAGCAAAACAAGGATCTACATACAATATTACTATATTTTGTCAGGTTTTAGTTATGTAGATAATAACACAATATTGCGCGGTTAACAGTAAAAACGGTAAACAGAATTAGATCGATATTCTTAAAAATATCTGATCCTACATGTCTCTTGTGTTTAAAGTTTAAAATACTTTTTAGGGTCGCAACAGTAATATAACTTAATTTAAATATGGAAAGTAGTTGGAGTAATGTGTTAATTATATCTTTATAAGTTGGCAGACAAATATCTGAAATTGAATCTTTATTTGAAACTACACCAGTACTTTGCAAACTCAACCGGTATAATATATTTTATCCATCATCATAGAGGGTTAGTACTTCAAGGTTTTGAAGCCTCGTTGACTATTTATTTAGTTAATAATAAAAAGTTATGAGAATATCTGCTTTTACACGGGAAAACTTATATTTTAAGATTTTTTGTAACTTGGCCTATTTCAAACTTGCTTTATAATTTTTCGAAAGGTGGGAAACTATGCTCTGGAATTATTTGAGTACAAATCTTAGCAGAATTTCAAAATTTACCAAATACTAACTTAATATAAGACTACAATTTATCCCTCAGTTGAAATAAGTTGGATCAGAATAATATTATAGCTAAGACTTTAAGAGAGCAAAATAATTACACGGAGGTTTTCATTAATTGAAAACGGTGGTAATCTGAAACAACATTTCTGAATGAGTCAACATTATCGATTGACAAAGTCTGGCGTTTTACAATGATCAAAAATACTTCTGATTAGTACCATGAACTAATGATAATTAATCAAATTAATATTTATATGTTGTCTTACAATCAAACAGATGCTAAATATTAGTTTTCTCATAATTATTTTACGTGGTTGGTAAATAAACTATTTCATAAAAAATATGAGAAAGTCAGTTACCACCGACAATGCTAAAATATTACAACAAAGTTCAGAAAGATGTTTGCAATTAAAGTTGTCGAAGGTTATTGAGTTTTAAATTGAAAATTTCGGGTAATCATGGTGTATGATTAAGATTTCACGGTAAGCTCACGTACACACAGTTACTTGTGGATACGATAATTATTATAATTACCGTATGAGAAATACAAAAATTAATTGTAAGCTTAGGCCGTGTGATAGCAAACTAAAAACGTCTTATCAAGCTGTCAATTATCCTATATGTAGTAACTTAACTCTCTTTAATGTAACAATTTTGTCACTTGTTCTCAGCTGAATAAGTACCGAACCCCACATTGTATACATAACCTTCCAGAAAAATTGCTTTGCTGCTTTTAAACATTTTATTTTTCACTTAAATTAAAACGTCATTTTTTTACCAATAAAACACTCATACAAGGTCTATATTCTGTGACTGACAATTCTATTTAATATCTGTAAAAATAAAATGCTGCCAAATCAGCCTAAAAAGTATAGATGTCACTAATTTTACTGAACTTCTACGTCATCATCTATATACTATACCAATTACAAGCATTACATTTATATAAAAGATTTTTTGTTTGCATTTCAAATATTACACATTTGATTGCCTTTTGTTCGCACGTATATATTACACTAATTTGATCCAAGCTCCTCGTTTTTTCATCTACGAAAATTGTTTTTTTTGATTGTTTACAACTAATATGCATTTAAGTTTTACTTATAATTCATTTATAAATAGTTTAGTGACATTAGCTAATTTTTAATCGACGTTAAATGCCATTATTTTGCTTAAAACTTTACCCATATTTTATTATTATTACATGAATGGATGATGTCCAATGGTCAAAAATTAAAAGAAAATAGTTTCCATTTAGTATTTCCTATATGATAAGTACCTACAACCATAACATGAAGCGAACAAATCTTAACTTTGGTTATTACTTTAGATTTTTATGTGTAAATGCAGTAAATAAATATAGTATTATTGCCGGGGTTATTATTGAGATGATGTGCTTGTTTCTAAAGTATTTCCTGTGTCATAGTTTCTTCCATGAACCCTGACGTTGGTTTTAAATCGAAAGTCATCAGATAGCACATGATATGGACTAACTTCAAGGAAAAAAATAGTACAAATATGAATTTAATAATATAAACAAAACTATAAATATTCACCCGAACATCTACATTTTAGCTGTGACCTTAAATTTCAGATAAACCATGGAAGACGTGGGTTTATCAATTTAAGTAATGATTTGAATATTAAATGTTTTTCTCCTTGATCAGCATTTTAATCATAATGTACTGAAGTTAACGCCATAGGAAGCAAACGAATGTCAACGAAATATAATATAAATAAACTCAAACGTCAGGTACCTATAAAATAACACCAATGTCCTAAACTCATAATACAGATGTAAAGTTCAATAGCACTTACTGTAAATTCCAACTTCCCGTTTCAATATCGACAACATCCGGCATCTTTCTCGCTATCGTAATTTTCTTGGAACTTTAAAACTTCGTCCGTATTAAATGTATGTTTTAAGACGGAACGTCCACATCGTAGCAAATTGATGTTTGAAACAAACTATGTTGTTATTTCTTAACAGGATACATAAATTTGCATGGATTCTCTTCAATATTAAACCCTTCAGCCAGTCTGAAGTTAAAAGTTATATTTAAATCAAGAACTGATTTTTTCCCTACATACACTTTAATCCAGCTGCAGCCGTTTTTGTCTAATAATTTTGAAGATGGATTTCTCAGTTTATAAGTATTTACTTAATTATTTCATATTATTATCTTACCTTACATCAAATAGCCTTGTAGCATCGTTTAATTGGTACAGTCAGCCAACTGTTTCAGTCTGCGACAGTATTAGAACATGTTCTCAAAAATGTGACGTAGTCAGTGAGCAACCAAAGTGTTCATGTGTGGAGATGTTTCATTTATACAAGGACAACAAAACCTGTGTCCCAAATGGTAAATTGATTTTGAAATTTTAATTTTGTACAATAACATATGTTACAAATCCACACAATTTTTTGTGCATCTTCTCATTTAGATCCGGATAGACTCTTAATATTTGCCACCCAGGATACCATTTACTCTGTACAAAGTAGCAATGACGATTTCACTGATCCGTCACAGCAGAAAAAAGTTATGAATATTCCTGGCCTAGTAATTAAAAGTATAACAAGTGACGTGAGAAATAGTTTTGTTTATGGAACCAACCAATGTATGTTTAGGTGTTCAAATAGTTTTCAAGGAATATTTAGTGTAAATTCTAATCAATCAGGAGGAGAATTCAAAGTTCTTTTTGGTGTCGGAATCTACCTACCAACCGAAATAGCTTTCGACTGGATAACTGGAAATATATATTTTGTGGAATCAAAGACACAATTTATAGTAGTGTGCCATCCAGATCTTCCCCAATGTGCTAAAGTTATAAATGAAATTTCAAATCCTTCTCCTTTTACTAACGGCATTAGAGGTTTAGCACTTCATCCAAACGCCGGGTAAGGCTAATAAAGTTATTAAATTTAATATTCATAACAGTACACTCAGTTATACTTTTGCTTCCTATCCTACAGTATTATGTTCTGGGTGGTTTCGGGCAATAGAGCTATTAAGAAAGCCAACATGGATGGAAGCAGTTCTACAACAATTGTATCAACAGACTTATCATACCCTAGAGGAATTACTGTTGACGAAACAAGCTCTAGAATTTATTGGTTGGACGATGTGGGACGATCAATTTTCTCTACTCGATTCGATGGAAGTAGCAAACAGAGGATTAGGTCGATAATGCAATATGATGATTTGTACACGAGAATGGATGTTTTCGGTGATATATTGTATTGGACTAGCCAGAGAAATAGGAAAATATATGTAACATTTCATAACTAAACACTTTTGTACATTCATAATTATCAACTGTATCGAAAAGATTTTGCGATGTAATTTAAAAACAATTTTTTACAAAGGCTGTCAACAAATTTGCATCAAGCAATTTTATAAAATCGACTAAAGACGTTCCAGTAGGAATAACTGTGATGCACGTTGCCAAACAGCTAAAATTAAGAACAAATGATTGTGGAAACTTACAATGTTCCCATGTGTGTGCCTTGGCAGGGGAAAGGGCACAGTGTCTTTGTCCAGTTGGCATGATTATAAATGGAACTGTTTGTACAGGTGAGATAACCAAAAACGTTTTCACCGTTATATTAAAACATAAGCATAAAAATGTATATTACTTTATTAGATGATGAGACGAGCACTAAATTACTACTAGCCCAAGGAAACGTTTTACTAATGACAAGGGTAAATGCGATTGGAAGTTATGTTTTTGAACAAGTACAGCTACATCCACAAATTAAAGCTATTAAAGCGTTAGTTTACAACCCTATCAACAAATCGGTGATAATAAGTGAAGATATTTTGAATAAGATAGTTGAATATAAGATGGGTGCAAAAGAATATGCAACTTTGGTAGAAACCGGGTTACTGAATGTCACGTCTTTGCAAATTGGTACGCTAACATATGGATGTATACATGTACATGATGATGTACATGTATATAAATATATTCGTCCAACGTTTTTAAAAATTTATCTGAGCGTATCGTATTTTTCAGATATTGTAGGCCAAAATTTATTTTGGTATGATGCTGGAAAACTGACGTTGGAAGTGATGTCAATGAAAACAAAAGCTAAGGCCATTTTAATGAGAAATGTTCCGAATGTTCACGATATGCTGTTTGTTCATGACCACGGGTAAGTAGAGGTTCTAACAGGGAATCTTCGTTTGTTATAAACTAAATAAATATTTTATTTGTTATTTTAGGGCGCTCTATATTTCTCAAGCTGATGAAACAGGAAGACATAGTGACATCCGAAAATTAATTTTCAAAGGGAGTCAAAGCGTTATTGACAAATCTGTACATGAAGTTTGGCGGAATATAAAACCGGTTCATTTGATTTACGACTCTCAAGAAGAAAGAGTTCTTGGGTATGTTCATTCAATGTTACACTTATTCTTTTCATTTAAAAAAAAATTGTGCATGATCTGAACTGAAAGTCTTATGTAATTGTAGAGTATTTTCGAACGACAGTGATATTTCCATCCGAAGCATAGATAACTATTTACATATTTCGACAGGTGAGTTATATTTCACCCCCAACTACGGTGTTTCTGATGCTGTTCAAATTAAAAACCAAGTGTTTTGGGTAGACATTACCGAAAAAGTGAAGGTCCGCACGGTCTCACACACATATTTTTTCAACGACTTTATCCAAACAATCAAAATAAACGAAATAAGCAGCAGTGTACCAAGATTGCCAAGGAAAATTTTAGCAGTCATGGTGCCAATAAATGAAATTTTGCGACAATTGCATGGTAATCATTCATGTTCCCCAGAAAACACAAAAGGAAAAACGTGTTCCCACATTTGCCTTCCCAGTGAGAATCCAGAAGTTGGAGTGTGCTGGTGTCCTAGTAATCATCAGTTAGGAGCTGATGGACTAACATGTATTGAACAAAAAAGCAAAACCGAAGCAAATGAGCAGGACTACAATGAATTAAAAAGTGGACCAATTTTTATAATGGTGGTTGTATGTCTGTTAATTGGTTCAATA
>JAQIWN010001892.1:0-18214 GCA_034699025.1 Entomobrya cf. arborea Gr-Col-00668
AGTAGACCAAAATGAACGTAATAGATGATCTCATAATATTCATTCTAGTTTCTCCCCTCTCATCATCACACAGTCGAGGTGGACTTGTTTTTTATTTGTTGACTAGAAAAGTGGACATTTACAAAAAGGCGTTTTAGTGAACTACGTCCACTCACAAAATCTAGTAGGTATGGTTTTGGATCAAATTTTTAATGCGTTTTGGCCTCGACTCGGCCACATTATATGATCTGCTAACAGACAGTAAAAAAGAAAAGAGAGAGGAGAGAAAAGGTTAAGGATGGTACATTTTTGGTGACGCAGTATTTCAAATTTAAAAGTTGGCCTCAAATTCGTAATTTGTGCCATCATTTACCCCCATATACTGAGAATCACCTCAAATCTTGAAAAACTAGGGTTTCCCGCGCTTTTCTGGTGACGTAGTATTTCAAATTTAAAAACTGACTTCAGATTTGTAATCTGTGTCATCAGTTACCTCTATGAACTGAGTTTCACATCAAAATATGAAAATCTAAGGTTTCCCGCGCTTTCTGCTGAAGTAGTATTTTGAATTCAAAAACTGACTTCAGATTCACAATCTGCGTCATCAGTTACCCCTATGAATTGAATTTCATCTCAAAATTTGAAGATCTAAGGAAGGGGAACCCATCCAGAATGTTCAGTGGTAAAAGCGTAAAATCAAAATCCCAGGAAGGACACAGTTACCTACCCAGCATGTTGGCTTCTTGCGTATATTGGAGATAGCTGTTTGCTAGTTTGTTTAATGCACTGGTTTGCCTGGTTTGGTATTGGATTAAGTAAGCAAATTCATCGTTTCGTGATCATGATCTTGCTTGAGAACTAACTTACTTCAATTCAAGTTAGTACTATTTCTATATTGTACATGTTTCTGTGTGCTTTATGAATTCATGGAAAGTGTTCATGAGTGACTCATTCATTTTAGAAATAGTACTTCATTTGCCTTGCTTGCTTGTCTTGTGTAGTGTAATACTGATGGTATGGTCATCATAACATAACACATATAAGGTTAAGTAAAGCAGTATGTCACTAATCAACACGAAAATCACATCGATGTATCTTACAAAATACCAAGCAATGGTTCAATGATGCTAACAATACAAAAAAATACGATATGCACTCTGATCTCGGCACTTCATTGTTTAGCATATTATTGCACCGTGAATTCAAATGCCACATTCACATAGTTTGCTACTTTGCTACATAAAAACTATTGGAAAAAAAGCAATGCGTTTCATTCATGCAATGTGCTGTTTCTTTTCTACCTTCGTATGAAGATATGCACCAAGAATCAAGAATGCACCATGCATAAAATTTGCAAATCATAAATCCCATATACGTATTAAATTCATAATACTTATGTTTTCTAGTAAAAAAGTGTAAGACAAAGCGAGCTAATTAATAGTAAACGAACGTAAACTATATAAAAGTATTTCATTACATCACGTTCACTTGTAAGTAATGTAACAATGCACTTGCCATAAAATCAAAGTATAATGGGCAATTTCCTTAAATTTGTGTGTACGGAAATGAATTCGTAAAAGGGCATGCGTATGCATTTTACTCACACATTTATTGTAAATGCAAATTCTTTTTTCGTATCTTGATCCTGAGACGACGGAGAAATTTATTTTTATTTTTTCATAGACTTGATCTTGATTTGGAACAAGCGTGGGTGGATGCAAATAATCTCATAAAAAGTGCAATCACCGGGAAAGGATTTTTGCACAACATACACTGGTGATTTATAATGCTTTTATCAACATTCTTTCTTGCTCTAAAGCAAGTATGGGATGATTCATGCATGATGCTACACGACACAAGGTTAGTAATCTGAAATGAAAAATGTTGAAATTAAAATCATGATTGCATAATTGTGGCCAAAGCGAACACTTTTTAAGATTGCTTAATAGATGGATGATGAATCATCTACTCTGAATGTTTGACCTTTTACTTCAACTATCATATTTTGCAGTACCAATGAATAGTTTCCCCTTTTGTGAGCGCTCACCAGAAAAATAGTCTTTTTTAAACTTTTTATTCGCGATGCATGATTGCGTAATAAATACACATAAGATAAACTACCTGTTGTAATCTTCACCAAAATATAATGATACAAAATTCAAAATCATGATAAATGTCGGCCTGTTACACAAGAGAAACAAAGCATTACATTATAAGTGTAATAATAACATAAATAAAACATAACTAAAAAGTCTTATAAATACAAAACTGGTGATGATGAAGAAATTGTCAACAAAATATAAACAGTGAAAATGAATAGAATAATGTTAAACTATATGTTAGAGAACAGAATACTTGATTTTTCGTTACAATTACTGGATAATGTTTATTTTGATAAAGGTTATATTTTCACAGACATCTTGATTTGATACTTGATAGAAAGTAAGCACACGATGTAATGATGACCACCTAACATAGAATCATACATTTCTTTGAGAGATGATCATAATCGGTTTCAATTAACCTGATTTACTTTAACATCTACGCAATCCTTAAACTAATATTTATCTTCCGTTTCACTTTTGCTATATTTTCTAATAACTAACAACTACACACTACGCATAATTATAAAGACGCACGAAGTCCGTCTTTGTATATGAAAATTTGATTTAGAGTTAGTATTAAATTCAATTTAAATGAATTATTGCTACTGACTTCGAAACACTTATACATACTTATACTACACATAACTGAAATTGTAACGCTTACAGTTTGACTGATCCATAATATTTATTCATTTTATATTCTTCTCTTTTGAAAAATTGCTCAAGGTATCCTCAATCCAACCGAAAATTTTCCTACATATTTAATGTAAATTCATCTTATATCGAAATCTAAAACATCATGTCGAAACATGTTACTTAATGAATGCTACATTTTCCTCTAGCCCTTTTAACTTCTGAATTCCTTAAAGAAATCAAGAGTGCTTAAGTTCTTTTGTCTTAAGGCGAGTTTGTTACAAAAAAAAGTTTTTTTTTGCTATAAGTTTAACATCCAACAATCAGTTACGGTATTAATATCTGTACATGTACAACAAATGTTTTGCTAGCTTACGAAGACGCATTTTAAATTTTGGTAATTACTGCATAGCAGCGAATTCATTATTACCTACATTACTTCTAATTAGTCTAGTTGATGGCGGATTTCTTGCCACATGTCAAGGAGCATGCCCTTGTGAGATCATGCTCTAAACAAATCACCAAATACTTTGTAAACAAGTTTTAATGTCGTGAGGGTCTGTTCAGTGCATTTTAGATTTCAAACATTCGCCGCCACCATCACTGCCTTTCCAATGTTCACTTAGAGCTCATTTTCAAGAACTCCTCGTACGCTGCTTGTACTTCATCCGGTTCATCGTCGATCATAATTCCACCCTCGTCCCCATAAGAGTCGTCATCACTATTAAATACCAAATGAACAAATTTAAATCACACAATCACATAGCTAAAGCATGAACTAACTTAGTTGCCAAGCATGTTTATCCAGTTTACTTACGAATCAGGCATTTCATAATAAACGGGCTGCTGAGCAGACATAGTGGCTGCGTAAGATGTAGATGACGGCGCTGCTGGCTCTTCTTGTCCTCTATTCCATTTATTAGAATGAAGTTTGAAGACCATGTCAACTAATGTTACACAGGTGGGATGAAGCTTTCCGTCAGATGTCATTCTCAAATAGCTCAACTCCTTCAGGACTAATCCAAAATATTCCCGCACTTGTTCCTTATTGGAATTCTCCACTTCATATCCGATCAACTGAAAAAAATAAGTCATTTACTTGATGATAAAATCGATAAAATGATTATAAATGATGAAAATAATATATTTACCTTCAGCAGCTGGCACACACACTTAACTGTGTCCACTGATTTGTCTTTTTGTAATAACTTCTCCATCATTTCAAGAACTGCAAGCGCAAAGATATGCAACTTGGAATTGTCAGGGAGAACTGCAAAATTCATATACAGCTCACTCAGCAGTCGAAGTACTCCAAGTGCTCTGTTTCGAACTTCCGCATCGTCCAGATTATTAAGGCAATGGGTGAACTCCTCGTGCATTCTATTCAATAAAATAAATACAGGAGTAAATTGATAGAAGAAACGGAAGAGTGAAATCAAATCCATCAAAAATACGTTGCTGTCACTAATCGACTTGTCTAAAAGTAAAATTACCTGGTGAGAACTAATTTTTTAATGCTATTTTCTCCGACACCGATATTGTTTTCACGCAATAACTCCAAAATCTTTGCTCCAGAATAGCAAAAATTGGAATTGGAAATCATCTAAGAAATAAAAAATACATACAAAAGTTAGTAAACTAGTAAACGTAGTTTTTGTAACACATGTACATAACTTGGGCACAACAATTAACATTTATATTCACCTGTTCTACCAATAAGGTAACTACAATCCCAAGTGTATCATCATCATTGAGATACTTTTTGAGAACATCTACAGTCACCTTTCCACATCGGTTCAGGCTCGCTGGATCTTGTGAGACCTGTGAAATCATATCCGTTACAGTAGAGAGAATGCAGTCAGAGCCATCCAACTCCTCAACTAGTCCATGGAATGAGTCATTCTGCCCCTGCACAGTAACCTGTGACATTGCAAACGCAAGATCCTGTTGGGAATTCATTGTCGTTGTCGGTTTCGTTGAGCTTGCTTGGAATGATGTAGGTACAAATTCTTTCGCGAATGGAGACAATGTGGACTTCACCTCCTCCGCAGTGGATTGCACAGAGCTGGGACCGCTACTGCCACTATTATTATAACTGGGGGGAGAAGGGTCAGGGTGTCCTCTCGCTGAATCTTGTTCCGTAGCCGTGGTGCGACTATTATTGTTAGCGGTGGGTGCAACTTCAGTGAGTCTTCGTTGAGTTGGTATTAGAATCTCTTCAAATCTGGTCGATTTCAACAAGACGGCCAACACATCTATAAACATCAAAACCAAAAAGATACAAATATAAGAACAGAGTAAGAAAGTTTTGATTACATAACGATGAAACATTTTCCCAGACCAAAAAAAAAATACTCACCTGGTGGAAGTTGATTTATATCAGGACGGCGAAGAGGAGGAAGAAGACCTTGCTGCTGTTCTTCCGTTAGATTGAAGCTATAATTATCAACAAACAGTGGGTACTGGTTCTGCTGTGAACCACTGCCTTGGTTTTGGTTGATATTAGAATTGGAGTGATTATTAATCATTGAAGAAGCCTGTCCGATCTTATTATTACTTCTATCCAACACACTATTCCCTGATGACACCGAAACTGCTTCACCTCCGGTAACGCTACTTGGAAGATATTTCCCACTGAACCCCAATTCTAACGCTGCTAGCAGCTGTGCCTCACTAAGCTTTGGTTGTCTCAACGAAGGAGCTGCAGTGGCGCTTGATGGATCAAACGTTAAGTCAAGCAGATCGTTATCGTTATTTGACTCACTTCTTAAACCACCTTCACTTTTAGACTCAGACATTATAAAGTAGTGTTAAAGTTCATGCACATTTACGCACAAAATAATCAGTCAAATATTTAACAAAAATATATATCACATAATCTCATGCAAAGACCAGACACTAAATATTTACCCTTCAGCAACTACGTCAAACTTACAAAAATAGAAAAAAAATAGCAAAAGTTCCAAATGAGGTGAGGACGTAGGATAAGATCACATTTGGTCATCTAGATTCACTTTGCAAAATAAGAATAATAAAAGGCACCACTTAAACACAACAAAGAGTAAAAAACATCACACAACTATCCCAAAAACAAGCAAAATACTACAATAGTCCTTTGTCTTCACCAAAATAAAAACCAAAAATGTTAAATTAGGTCATCCTGGAAAAGCAATTCCCAAAATAAACAAAATTTATAAGCACTTTTGAAGCACCAAACATATGCAATTATGTGCTTAATTACCAATTATCCTAATAATAGGGTATAAAAGTTAAAATACTCTAAAACACAAGTCACACAACATGAAAAATACAACTAACTATAATAGGTATCTATTTTTTTGGTACCTTATGCACGTTTTCGTCTATTTTCTGTCAACTTATCAAAACTCCATGCCTAAAATGATGGTCCTCCAGGATCATAGCTCTTCTATATTTTAATTGAACAAATAAAAGACAAAGAAGTCAGTAGATTAGTGTCATTGTACACACGTCCACTTTCGTCCTCTTAACTGTGCCCTCTCTTCGTGGCTCTAAAGAGATCACTTTCTTTCATACATAAACTTTCTTGCATAATTAAAATCTTTGAACTTTTACCTATAAAAAAATATTCTCAATCTGTGATGTGAACGTTGTCTTTTACTATCGTTGATCTGATGCGTTGTAAAATGCGCAAAATAACAAGTAAACAAATTGTTATTTTTGTGGTGAAGTGAAGTATAGTACCGTAAATATCAACACAGCATGAGTGATAAAAACATGAACTTTACATATTCCTCGCTTCGCTCTCTCACACTCAAGTCAAGTTTCTTTCTTCTTTTTTTTCATCTGCATCTGCACAAGGGCGAGAGCATTTTGTGTACATGAAGCTGAAATGACCCAACTGTCTGTCTGTCCGTTCATTGTGATTTCTATTGTCAATTGTCGTGAGTAAAATTCAATGCTTGTTTTTCATAAAGTTACATTTTTCATTACTATTACAAATCGTCGAAATCATTATACTTAAACTTTTGCCACATATTCAGATGTGTTACAAAATGTATTTTTCTTGAAATCTCCCCAGCATTGTGTATCATTACATCATTCATTACCACCAGCAGCACACAATAGCCTTATGCTGGCCTTATGATCAAAACGAATATACTTTGCTATGTTGATACCGCGTTTTGCTGGCATAGTTCAGTCACACAATCGCACCTGGTTTATGTAACGAAACGAATGTGTGAACTATGAAAAATTTTCATTCTTTGTCACTGTATTTCATTCTGAAAGTTGAAAGAGAAGAGTATGTAGTGGGAGGAGGAGGAGTAGAGTTGAGAAAAAAGGGCACTCTGAGTCAAAAAATGAATGGATGAAATTGCTACCCAGTAATCACCGAAAGTGATTTATATTCAATCTACTAGTATTATTGATTGCATTTACCTGAGAGGTAGAACAAATTTTTTTAACTTTGTTGAGCAAAAGAAACTGGGAATCTTTAATTAACTAATAATTAGTCTTTATATACCTAATATTGATCTTGACGTATAAACGTGATTTCTATCAAAAACAAAATTTCAGAGTGATCCGTTTCAAAATTGTAAACCAATTTTACGATTTACATTGAATATGCGATATTTTTGGATGTTTTATATCAGTTGGCTGTGGCTGGCTCTAGAATGAACGAATACATAAAGTCCAAGCAACAAAAGTAAATTTGCATCTTCTATTCATCTATTTTTGCATGCTATATTTTCGAAATCCGTCTAATGCTGTTTTGTCGATTTATTTATGCAAACTTTATGCCTTTTAAGGCTAAAAGTTTTAGTATGAGAATCATACAAAGATGTTTTCCTTTTAATTTCCATCTCTCATCGTCATCATTTCTTGTCATGAATGTGGAATGAATCTATCAAATAGGGATATCCCTACTCCCTAAATGTCCCTATTTAATGCTTCACTAGAACACATCGTAGTGAAGTGACTTTATATTGTGCAAGTGAAAGCTTATTGTTGTCTTATGGCAGTGTATGCTTATGTAGTAAGTACATTTACACATTAACAAAGCACAGAATTCGCTGCTATTTCACTCGCACATTTTGTTCAATCAATGGCACATAATATGGCTTAGAAAGAACCAAGAGCATGTGGTTTTTTAGAATTCAAACTTTTATACACAAGTGTTGTGTTGTGGTATGCACCAGCAACTTGCAAGAAGTTTTTAAGTATTTTCATACGGAGATAACCTTTTTATTCTAATTCCAACAACAAGATAATTAGATTATCTTCTAGTAGTCCAGCCAGCAACCAGCACATAGAAATATGTTTAAAGATACCATACCATCTTCAGTACAACTACACTGCAACCTGCAACTATCAAAAAAGAAAAGAAATAGTCTTGCATGACATGTCGAATAAATCAGCTTGACTTTCTTTGCAAAAAACATTCATGCTTTTTAGTCAGCACTGTCAAATTGCCTTATTGGTCAAAGTTAGCATTTGACAACTTGACGTAATGATCGATTAAGATAAATTAATTATGATATTTGGCTGGACAGTTACAACAAACTGTGTGTAGATTTCTTGGTAATTTTTGTGATTATGATTACAATTCAGCTGCACTACAGGATGGGATTTTATGTTTGTACAGCGTAGGTTGAGAAAATACCTGGGCTGTTTAGTTTGCAAAAGCTATGCATGTTAGCATGCAACATTCTGCATTGTGAGTACAATACCAAATTCCTAAACTAATTTTCCAAGTACAAGGAGAAAATATAATAAACTAAATAATTACACAAAGTTAACTAATTGTTTAACCCATTATAGTGTTTTTCTACAATGTTTCGGAACGTTACTACATTTGGAAGGTCATGTTTACCTTTAAAAGTACAAATACGGGATCCTTTGGCAGCTATTCGTGCTTTCTCCGCTCACACCTCTCAGCAAGGTAACGAGAATGAAGAAATTGTGCGAAACTCTTTAGAGCACTGATTAAGAATATAAAGATTTGTCAAATTACTAAAGTTAAGTTTTTGTTTCAATTTAATTCTTAGGAACGAACTTGCCACAGTCGCAGTATAAAAATGTGATTGTTGATAGAGTAGACAATATCACAACAATCGGAATCAATCGCCCTGATAAACGCAACTGTGTAAATCTTGCAACAGCTCGAGAGCTCCAACGTATTTTTGAATCGTTTGAAAATGATAGCTCGTCGACAGCAGCAGTACTATACGGGAAAGGTGGACACTTTTCCGCAGGGCTAGATTTGAAAGAAATTTCAGAATTTCCTAATGACTTTGATTTTGTAGAGACAGACAATTACAGTCCACGAAATCAAGAGGGAGTAGGTCCAATGGTGAGTACAGTAATGAGTACTTTCAATGAAATTTTGGCTCTTGAATTAGAGTTTCTAAAATGTTTATTTATACTCGTTTAGGGACCTTCTCGAAGAATTTTTTCCAAACCTGTAATTGCAGCAGTGTCAGGATATGCCGTTGCAGGAGGAATGGAAATTGCGCTAATGTGTGACCTGAGAGTTGTTGAAGAAACTGCAACGTTTGGCATATACTGTCGGAGATTTGGTAGGTAAAGTTGTTGATTTTTTTTGAAAATAATGTGTACATGAAAGTTAGAGGGGGACGGAATCAAGTAGCTGTTGTAATTTTTACAGGCGTGCCGTTAATAGATGGAGGAACGATTCGTCTTCCTCATTTAATTGGAATGAGTAGAGCAATGGACTTGATTCTCACTGGTCGTCCTGTGAAGGGGAAGGAGGCATTACAAATTGGTCTTGCAAATAGGCTGGTTCCTACAGGATCATCTCTGAGAGAAGCTGTAAATATTTGGCCTATGATTAAATATTAAACTTATGGACATTTTTGCAGAGGATTGGTTTATCGTATTCTTTTTTTCTTTTGCAGGTGAAATTAGCGCAAGAAATTTCCGATTTTCCGCAAGAATGTATGAATACTGATAGGTTAAACGCATATTACGCCATGTTTTCAGCGCAAACATTTGCCGAATGTATTGAAAGGGAATTGAGACAAGGGCTGAAGGTGCTTCATAAGGTGAGCTTTTAATGATTTTTTGTGACATGGCATGAATTTTTAATCCATTTTCTTTAATGAGAAGCTAAATGACATCCTTCAATATTTTAGGAGTCTATTAAAGGTGCTAGCAAATTTGCATCGGGTATTGGCAGACATGGGAAATTCGATGAAAATAAAAAACAAAAATCTTAATTGCGAAATGTTCTAATTTTTTCTACGTACCTAGTTTTATTTATAGCATTATGTGAATTTAACGATGTTAATAAACTTGTAACAATTTTGCAAACCCAATCCTCATTGATAATTTTGCCTTCAAAATAATTCGTTTCATAATGAAAAGGTTAGCATCTGCAAAAATGGGAAAGGAGGCGACGTTGTATCAAACTTGTGTTAGTCTCCCGAGTTGGCAGGAATCAATGACCAAGTGATGATAATGCAGGTTTGAAATGTGCAGGGGTGTTCTCATTAGAATTAGAGATGAGTTAGTCGGCTCAAAAAGGCTCCCATTTACTACCAGTTACATGTTACAGGGAAACGAATACATGATTCAAGTTTTGGGTCAAATTCAAGCATCTCATCACTATTTTTTCATTTTAGATTGAACTGCTTGCTGTAATTCGCAATTTACGGGTAGCAATTAAGGAAAAATCAGCTTATAAACTGTCCAACAATTCATCCAATTGCATTAATGCTGTCGACAAGGGTTCCATCAATGCTGATAAACTACTGCTGATGTTGATGCTAATCCGGCTGTTATAATTTGTGGTTCGTGTTAATTTGTTCAATGCACTTCAATTGCAATACAATGATGTTTCCACTGGTTTAGTTTGCTTGTCTTGGTTTTCTTCATGCAGTGAAAACCTTTTCGGGGCTCCACCCAGCTCCCCCATCACAAACCACTACAATGCTACAAGTTGTCAATAAATTTATGCGGGGCGAAGATGACAACATTTACCAATAAGAAACCTTTAATTTAGTGTCTTAACTAGCATAACTATTTTATTCGTTCTTCACTAAAGCATGCATTGCCTCATTATATTGTGCTTATGATTCACGCAAAGAGTAAAGCATTTTCAAAGGCCTGTCTCATTTCACCTTAACTAAACCCTTTTAATGAAATATTTTTGATACACACTAAATTAAACGGGTAGAAAACGTATCTTTATATTTGGCTAAAATATCTACTGTATGAGTCACACTTTGTATTCTTTAATTATTGCAATGCAAGTGTTAATTTTCCAAGTATGCATTTATTACTGCACGAGTGAGCTTAGATTAAGGATTGGAATCAGATACTTATATCAGAAAATTTTCTGATATTTCTGATCTGATACAGATCAGATACAAATATCAGATCAGATCTGACATGGGGTGGATCAGATTTGGTATCTGTATTGTTCATTCAGATCAGATCAGAAATTGAAACACGTATCTGGCAGATATTCTGATCTATACTGAACTATTAAATATTCTGTCCAATATTGCCCCCGAGTAAAGTCGGAAACTTGATTCACGTACTATATGCAGCTGCTTATTAAAAATCTGCAAAATCGTGCATTTCTGTATCATACTTCTAGTGATAGTCACTTTTTGACCTGCACGGACCATCGAAATCAACTCATTACAACAGCCCGTCGGACAAATTGACTCAATGCTTCTTTGAATATAAGCCAATAAACTAGTCGTCCATTCAAGTCAACTACTGCGACATTGCCATATATGGGTTTGTGTTCTACGTTAATTATTTTTTCAGTGTCTAGGGCATCTCATAATTAAAGGAACATGTTTACACAACATAAATTGCACTTAGACTCAGTAAGAGTCCACTGATCGTTTAAAAATAAAGTAATTAGGCAGATTGTCTTAGTCGCTGGTGCCGGAATGTTCCAATTTTTTAAAACTAATTGTAATTTTATTCAGTGGAGTATTAAGTATTATACATCCCAGTAATATATTTTTCACATTGTCATAACCGGATCAACATTGTTTTTTCTTTCTGGCACTGTCAGTTTTAAAACTGATGTTCTTCAACGGTTTATGGTTCATTCTTATACAGTCTTTTACTTAATTACTTTGCACAAATGTATAAGTGGACACTGAAAAATATATTGTTCTTAATTAAATATTAATCGCTAATCTATTTGCTTTCCAATTAAATCAACACAATGTTTGTTTGGATATTAAATTTGTTGAAGATACAAAATTCCCACCTATTTTAGTGCTTCTCGCTTTGCCCCAGTTCTCTTAGTTATGAATATCAGAAATTTTCAGATCTGATACTGATAGATCTGATATTTTCTGATATATCTGATTCGACAAAAAAATCATATCAGATCAGGTATCAGAATCAGAAGTTCTGAAACAATATCAGATCTGAATGTGAATATGTGTATCAGGTCAGATATTCAACATCCTTAGCTTAGATATATTCCTTTTACTTTAAAATATAAATTTTTATGTAAGATGTGCTACGCATTAATTGCCATTTCGGATGGAATATTTTGTTTTGGCAAAAAACAAAAAAGCTATTTACAAATTTACCCGTAAAAGCGGCAATAGCAAGTATGAAAAAACAAATCATTGGTAAACAAAAATTAGTACTATTACGTCCGCGTATTTCCCATTCCCCAGGATGGACAACGCTCTATTTTAGATGATTTGTTGTTGTCGTCCCATTTAATATGAAGAATAGATAGATACTACATCAGTAGCAACTAACTTATCTTGAGTTTAACAGCAGTACTTTCATTAATGGTCAAAAAATAACTCAGAACTGGAAATAAAAGGGGCTGAATCATTGCCCAAAGGTATTCTTATATATGACATGATGCATTTCTGTGGGGCGAATACATAGATTATCCATAGATTATCAGACCAGCGTGGTTTCCAAAATGATACTTGCCATTAAATGTTTAGTTGGAATTGAAAGCTAGAACACGAGATTTCAAGAAAAAAAAAACGCATTGTTTACACAAACTCATTTACTTCTCAACGTAAAACATTTCTAAGTTGCACAGGTAAGTCTTAAAAACAAAGTTTTTGGCTGAAAATATATTACGTAACTACTTTCACGTAGAATTAACTATAATTTAGTTTTCTTCCCATGTAAAAATGTACTGTAAGTTATACAATATACAACTACAGTTTGTGCTACTTTGGTTGTGGAGTCTTGAGTACATTTCCTCGAATTCGGAACGAGATTATTAAGTGGTTTATCAACGAAATACAAAATGCTCTCATGAGATCATCATGACTTTGCATGCACACGTATATAAATCACTTAAGTTCCAAGACTTCCAAGCTTCATGGAACACACAACACACGACAATGTATGAATAAATATGTGGGTCAAATGGCCTTGTGGTATGGTGGAAAGGATACAATTTAGCGGTTTTATGTTTAGGTATAATGTACATACTTGCAAAAGTCTAAAATCTTTAATACTAAACTGCATTCCTGTGAAGATATTCTTCAATCCAATCCAGTCTGCAAGTCGCACACCGCATAGCACCTCTTTTTCATACTTCTTCTTTTACCATATCTTGCTGTCATGTTGAGACTTGAGATACAGACAGGTTGAATTAAGGTTTACATATTTCTACGAAATATTTTATTTGACTGCAAGGAAAATGAATGATAGTGATGCTCGATGATTGATGACAGGTAAAATATTATGCTTTTTTAATTTTATTGCTTATTTGCAGGATTTGTGTAACAAGTTTCACGGAAGTGCAAGTGGGCAATAAGCACAATGATAAATTCCTGCCTGCATTTCGGCATGGCATACTTATTTTTCGTGGCAGTTCTGTGAAAGGAGGATTCTCTTTTTGAACCTTTTCCCTACGCATTTTTTTGCTGAATTTTTTTTAAGCCGGCCGGCCGTTATCATAGATCGACTCCCAACCAGGCTCTTGTTTCTACCCAATAAGCTCAACCTTCAGGTGACCTAATTTACAGACTTCAAAAAAATACAAGTAGGTGCAGGTGTTCAAAAGCTTTAGACAAAATGGGATGTAAGCACGTGGAGTGCATTTTAAGCGAAAAATCAAATTAAAATCAAGTAAACAAGTGGCTTTTAGAAGAGTTCTCATGACATGCTATGATATGCGTGCCTACTCTTCAGCAAAGAGAAATTATTCTAATTAATCTTATTGCAAGCTGGACAAACTGGGCCAACAACTTTTTTCATGGTAAAATTTATTGTTTTTACATATAATATCCATTCATGAACCTATGCAGACATATAAACACCCGGTGAGTAGTCTCCCCGTAATGTATTCATGTCTGCTTATATGCCAATTTAACAACAATGAATGAATGAGTAATATATATTCTTTATGGGCGAATCTTGTGGAAATTATACATTTTATCTTCCATTCAAATCAACTTACCGTTCTCTTTCAGTAACCTTTTCTGAGAACTCTTCGAGTTTCTATTAATAAAGTCTGTGGATGACATGTTCTCATACAGTAGTTCATACAAACGGTCTATTAAAAAATCTAATGTAATTTAAGATCATGCCAAAAACATGAAAATTTTGAGACATATGAAAATTCCAGTCATATCGTTATCATTAAAAATAACAATGAATAAACCATCTCTCTCTACTCTGTCAGTATAAACTAATAGCAGAAAAATATTCAATATAACATTTTATGACTGAAAAACAACTTTTACTTTAATTGTTCATCCATGAAATAAATCATAACAATCTTTCTTGTGTTAAGTTTTTTATATGATTATATGGTTTGGATCTGAGAGTGAGATTGAAATTATGCATAACAGGTCATAATCAAGACTATTTTTTAGAATTACTTATTTATACTCTCAGTTTTACATTTCTCAAAAGCAATTTGCTAGAAAAAATAGGTTAACTAGATTACTTAAAAACAGCTAAGCTAATCGTCTTCTACCAGTATACTGACACGATCGCACGATTTAAGAGTGATAGTAAGGAAAATGACAAGTAAACAGGAAAGGGTTTACGACAATCGTCTACTGTATAAAGATTTGATGCTATACAAATATTTGAGATTTTATTTTTATTTTAGTGATATAATTTGATAAGAGTAGGATGTTGATAGTGCTTCTGATATAGCTTAATATTTGTACACTCAAAAATAAAACTATTAAATCAGTCATTTGTTTTTTGTGTCGATGTCTATAAAAAATGAATGACTACCAAAAGAATGAATGTTGCAATGTAACTGTAAATTAATAAAAATGACTAACTGAAAGAAAATTTAAAACGAAAACAAACTGTAGTATATTATATGAGTATTGTACAGTACATAGACCATGCTTACATGTCTGTAACCTGTGTCGCTAAAATTTGCACTTTTCAAGAGCTATAAAACTCATTAGAACAAATTAGAGATTAGCAGTGCGTGGGCGTTCCATTCAACTTGCATGCAATTTTCTATGTAAAATTACTACCTGAATGGCTGGAATAAATTTGCACAATTTTGTATGGATTTAAAACTATATATGTTAATAGAAAAATGATTAGTTATACCAGCAATGAACATAATTAGATATATGGATTCCTGGGAAATATCGCAAGAAATCTTACTGTTTTAGGTCGATGGTAGATTACAAAAAAATCTCTCTTGCCAAAAGCGTGCTTAGTGCTTTGACGTTAATACTGCTAACACTACGTTAGTAATTACTAGGGACCATAAATTCTTTGCAGTGCAATGTCTTCTTTAGATAGCAGTGGCAGTAGCTTTAAAACCCTTTGAAATCACTGAAAATTTTTAAACCTGTAAATTGCGCATAACAAAAAAGAGATGTGCCCGTCTTTGGAAATCCTTCAACTCTGCAACGCAACAGTGAACAGAACATGTACATATCAAAACTACTAATCCCGGAAATCTGTGCTATTTTCTAATGGCCAGCAAAGATCCGGGAGCTATACCAAGCCATGTTTTTTAAACTTAAATGGCAAAATCACTCATTTGGAAAAACAAATAAAACATTTTTTCTAATACCCTAATGCCCATCAATGTAGAATGTTCAATTTAAGTTAGATTCATATGGATTTTCACTACCAAATTGAGAAGACCCAGAAAACGCTTAAACTTGACATTCAGAATGCTGCTTAAAAAGTTTATGTATATCTGTATGAAAAAGGTAAGTGTTCTAATGAAGATAAGAAGAACAAAGACTAGGATCCCTTTTAGGCTGACAACAAAGCTTGGTTGCTGGTCTTTGGTTTTCATGTCTTGTCCGCATATCTGTATTATGTTTTGTAAAGTACATTTATATTTATGTAATGCTGTCTTCACGTACCTGCCACCTGCTCACTTAACTTTACCGTGATTTAAAATTGCAATGCCAATCTAGCCAGCAGTTGTTTAGTTCCAGTAGAAACCTATTACTTTACTCCTCTCAGCATTCAATACATCAAGCATTTCTTCATGCGTTTCTTCAAGGATTTTCTCAGTTAGTAAAGCATTTATGAACATGAAAATTTTTACAGCATATGAAACCCAATACTTTCTCTACCTATGTGTTCGTTTTTATTCTCAGTGATTGAGCTTATCTGAAAGCATAAAATAAAATGGAATATCCAAAGTAGACATTTCTAAGAAGCCTCATCGTCTCGTCTTGCCTCTAGACTCGATATAGAGGTATAAGACAGACGGATTGTGTTATGCCATTTATTACAATGATGATTGTAATGTATAAGAACAATTTTTTTTTCTGCTCATTTATAATACCCTAATACCTGAAAATTTACTTGTGTATAAAAATTATTATCGCTCTATTATTTCGTATTTGCATGTGATACGTTATAAGTTATAAATCTTAAATCTAAGGAAGGGTAACAACTAGCTCAGCTCGGGTGAAATCAGAGGTTGTAAGGTGAGAGGGTTTGGGTTTGATGAGGATGTGATACGATGTTATTACCAACAGATTTTTCTCCTCCACTTTTTGACTCTTTTGCCCTTGATCATTTGTTTTGTATGGAGTACTTGTGCATACTTTTTCAAAATCAGTTTGTCGCTCCGTTTATCCAAGCCATCCATCCTAAAGATTTTTCTAGAAAATATAACTTATTATAGGTTGTGAGATTTTTGCTGAAATATGGTAGTACATTAGTACAACGTTACAACGTTTAATGTTTAGCTATATGATACTCGGCTTAATTGTTTATTTGCCGGTCGTTGATAGAGTAGTTGGCAGTATCAAATCCTAAATTTAAGTTCGGAGAGACATGCATTTGTTGTACATGTTGTCAGCTTCGTATTCCGTAATTTGCATTGCACACAATACAATGATATGATATATGTACCTTTAAAACATGAATGGTTGGTTTAATAAAAAATTATAATTGTGTCTTGCAGTCTTGGACTTTCCCGACGATTATGTCATAATCATAATGTTGAATCCAAAAATATCTGTAATACCTTTTAAAAATCAACTTCGTTAAAGTTAATAGCTCTTCCATCAAACTAAAAGTTATTCTAGCGCAATTTACTAGATGTAGTTGATGTTGTATAAATTGTATATATGTAATTTTTGTGTATGTATGTAGTTTTTTGATAGTGTATAGGTACAGGTGTAGAAGTTTTCTGTAAAAAAATATTTTCTTAAAACAGGAGTCAGGTACTTTCAGGTATGTCCATGTTTACTATGATTTATAAAGCTATCCAAAGAGCCAGACACCTACTTGGTTTTTTGAGATTTCAAGGTGACCATCAAAGATGTATGATAATATAATTTGTATGACAAAAGCCTAAAAAAGGTACTCCTCTTAGAACCGAAGATCATGGTCATCCGGTTACGAAACTATAAAAATAAAATCCCCGCTATAATCACCGTCCAGTTATATCTCAGGCATTTCCCAAGTGAAACTAACAAAACCAAATTTAGCCAAAGGTGGAAACACCGGAACTACTGCATACATAAGTTAAGTTGGTTACATAAACTCAGGCAGGTAGTTATCTCAGTCCAAACATGTCGCTAGCCAGCCGGGTAGACACGATACTTGTTTTAGACAAAAAATTGTGCATTTAATTTAAATATTCTGTCTGCAAACAAGGACATTTTTATTGTGCTTGTTTAAAAAAAATCATTTTTTATTTGGTTCTCACAAAATAAGTCAGGGGCAAAGAAAATGAGAGAATTGCCACTTTATACAAAAAATGTCATACATAATACAAGCCTACCATGTATGGTAATTATCGAACTAAAATTCATACAAAATATATAAAAGTATTTAATCTGTCTTCATAGTACAAAAACAAACTGGAATTCTTGCCATAAATAATGCTAGTCGTACATAATATTATGTTAAAACTTAAAATTAAACTTTTTTGAATACAACTAGCCAATTTTTCTGCTACACATACCCCACCGACCTTATCGTAAGAGAAAAACTGATCCATTATTTGAGCGTCTTTCTGGCTAATAATGCCACAATGTCGATTATACTTTACATAAATATAAATAGCCTTTTGGTAT
>JAQIWN010001893.1:0-18204 GCA_034699025.1 Entomobrya cf. arborea Gr-Col-00668
GTGGTTGGTAGTTAGAAAAAATATATAGATAGATAGATATTAGCCAGAAGAAGTAGTTTGTATTTTTTTGTTTTGTCTAACAATATTAGGTGCCATCAATGCCAACTTACCCTGTTGGGGCTGCCAATTCATCAACTAGTAAACAGCTAAGAAAAGGGACAAGAAAAAAGATTCAAATACATAGTTGTCGTCGTCTTCATGATAATATAGAGGAAAAAAGTGTGACCACAATGACAGTTAAGAGAAGAAAACACGAAAAAATACTAATAAATATATGAAATTACTTGATATATATATATTGAAGGTACACAAATTAAAAACTTTCACCAACAAAAGTAGAAAAAGAACTATTTGTGCTGTTGATATATTATATACACACAATACGTTTTATATAGAATATTACACGTATACATGATTAGAAGATAGTTTTACTACGTACCATACAAGAATATAGTAGTCAAATTTTTGTCGCTTATTTTTTGTCGTATTTAGAGTATAGAGTATAATATATATACATGATAAAAAGATGGAACATATATATAAACGGTGGCAATAAGAAAGAACACAAGAGAATGTAAATGTTTTAATGAAAGACAGTATAGTTTTCAAGAAAGAAAGTATAGTACAGGGGAAAAAATGTTAAGAAGACAGATTTTTTGCCAAGAAGAACATGATGATGGGATGATGATGTGATTCTCTTGCCCACAAAAAATAAATGAATATTTCATGTGTTATTTATATTCGTTTTTTGTTTAAAAAAGGCCATGCTTTCACTTTTTTGTTTACACTGGAATGAATTGTATATTTTTGTCTATTCTGAAAATAGAACTTGCAAGGGAAAGTAAGGAAAGTACTTTTTTATTTCTATAATTTTGGAAATTATTGTTATGGTCCTCGTTGGCCGTATAAAATATTGATAAAAATGTTCGCGGTTTATGATCATGAGAACATTTGCACAGTCTGAAGGAATTGTTTCTTTGGATTATAAAAAACGTTATGTACAGTACCTTAGACTTGGCATGCTTTTCCCTTTGAATAGGTTGGATCCTTCAGCGAAATAGTTTTCACCCATTGTTTCATTTGCTTGTTCAGTAACGACGTCGTCTCGATGACCAAGAGCGGATTGGGGCCTGGCAAAAGGTTCCGATTGTTCATTGTCATTTTCCTGAAAAGGGCATTTCAGTTTTATGGTTTGTTCTAGTACCAAATCCCATTTGAGATTTTAACTACATGACAAAGTTATTGCAAGTAGGACTGTTTCACTATACCCCATCTAGGAGAGCCCCGCCTGTTCCAACTTTCTCCAGCATTTTTTCCGATTTGGAAAGCAGTTTTGTTTCCACAAACGTTTTCAGATCGAGCATAGTTAGTTTTCTTTTAGAACCTTTTTCACTGGCTCTTCTATCTGTAGCGCCTCGTCTTTGTACAGTTGGACTGCTGCAAGCAGAATGGGAGAAAAATTGAGAGGATGGACCCTGACCACCACTTGTGCTTGTACCATTAAGGACAGTAGTGTGATTGCCATTTCCCGAAACCCCACTGGAACCCGCACTAAAACTGCCCCTTTTCTTCTTGGTAAAGGGCAAATCAGGTTTAGAAAGTTTTTCTCTGATTGCAGCAATTTTTTCTTTGTCAGTGCGTATAGGTGATGTATTGAGTACAAAGTCAGCAACAAAAGAACACCTTGATTTAGTAACTGGAAGGGAATTGCTTCGTTGTCGTTGGTTTATTTTTTTCTCAATCTTTAAAGTCTCTTTGTGTGCAATGATCTCCTCAAACCTGAAAAAGCATTGTACATCCATAAGAAAGTTATTTTTTTTTGGCTTTTACGTCTAAAGTCCAAATAAGTGGTGTTTGGATTATGTCCAGGCCACAGAGGATTTAGAGTGTTGAAATGCATTTGGGAGCACGTACACAGAGAAAATAGTGAGTACATTCATATGGGAGTTAATTTTAATAGAACAAATCCACATCTCATCACCGCCATCATTACTATTACCTTTTTAGCATGTACGTCACACCCCAGTGAACTCCTTCCTCTTCCCAATGTGGAATGAACAAACAGCGCAGAACTGCAACATCCATGAATGTTGCTAAATGAACACTTTTCCAGGAGACGTCCTGGCTCATCCCTTTGGCCAGAGGTTTAGGTGGCTGAACTGGTACCCCAGACACGGAAGGAATATCACTCGCTCTTCCAATGGAGACCCGTGGTGAGGAATCTGTTCGTGGTCTGAATTCATTAGACCTTTTCCCCATAAACAAATACACAAGGAAAAAATAAGAACATTTTACATTTTGGGCAACACGACTACAACCATATAACGTCATACAAAAATACAGTAGTCTTCTAGTATGGAATGCATACAAAGCGTGTGCGTGAGTAAAAGTGATGCACGGGTTATTTATTAGCATCCTGTTGATTTGCTCACTCAAAATGCAAACAACTTAGGAACAGAAGCAGAATAGAGAGAACATGAAAGCAAGCAAAGTACATACACTGATACCAATATTTATCTGTACATGCTATATTTATTTATCATTCGTTTTTCTCTTACCCTTTTCTATCTTTTGGTGGCTTATCCGATGGAGAAGGAGAGGTTTTCGCCGATTCAGTGCTTGGCTGTCTTGTTGGAACGGACATCTAATTTATAATACAGTACTTTTATTGCTATTTTAACAAGCATTTTTTGTTCTAATCGTAAGAATAAGAAAAATAGTGCGAAAGCGCCATTCATTTTATTGCTCCTGTCAGCATATCACCTCTTGGTTTTTTGGAGCTTTCAATAGTATTTTTTGGAATACTGTTGACTGTTTTGCTTTTCCATCAAAACGATAAATATGCCAATTCTGGATTACATCAAATCAAAATGTCGTAAATATTGTGGATGCTTAAACGCACGACTACTTTAACACACTTTTTTACGATGAATGTTTTATTATGAACTGACTTATTATAGAATGGTTTTTGCTTATTGAATGCGGGAATCCATTTACATAAACGGAATGGCATTAGTACCTTAAACAACTGGGCTTCTTTTAACCCTTCAGATTCTGGAATAGAACCTAGCCGGAAAATCATGACATGCTCCTCGTCGTTACTTGATGATTCTTCTGGGATCGTTTCTGGAAACGGTCCAGAGGCAGCTGCTCCAGTAATAGTATTGCTGGCACTACAATTCCCTCCAGACGATGTAGTAGGAAGTGCAAGTTTCTCCAGCTATGATTGTAGGTACAAAAAAGCATGTGCACAAATAAAAAATATGCCAAGTGAAATTGTATATAACATATATATTTTTTGTGAGGTAAGGAAGAAAAACTTTCTGTTTTTTCTTTATCGTAATTTACGATGATGTTCTTGTATAGTATACAGTTTTATATGTACAGCTGTAAATTAATAATAGCAGTGTGGTATTCACGGCTTTCTATATGGCTATCTGGGAAGGAATGAAAGTGGCAAGACGGGTAATTTCAAATGAACGTTGTAAGTTTTCATTACCTCATCTTCCAACACGAGATTTCTACTATATTCTGGTTTTGCATGTTCCGGAGTTGGTGGTGGAGTAGCAATTTTTTCTCCTCCAGGATGCACAATATCTTCAGCATCAGTCCTACCTCCTTTGCTGTCAGCCTCTGTACATTATTTTAACAAGTGTTTTTATATTTACATCAAGTTTAAATTGTATTGCCTTTTCGAGCACATGAACGTATGTATTTGCTCAAATTGTATTGAAACATAGTTTGGATGTAATATAGGAAAAAGTCATTCAGTTTTTACCTGTAAACACGTCACCAAATGGATCCTTCTTCGTTTTGCGAACGAAATAAGGATCCAAAGCCTGTTTTGGCTTAACTGGACAAACAAAACAGACTGGATCAGGGGTCTTGTGAGACCACATGGATGGCCAGATACGAAAGCCATTTTCCAACCGAAAATTATTGAAATCAGTTGGCCGAAGTTGCTGACACAGAGGTGCAAACAAGTACACGAATAGCTGCAAGAACATTTGTATGTAGAAGTCATTCAGAGATACATTCATGACGTATGGCTATGTTTCTAAAATACACATATTTTCAACAGGGTTAATTTACCGTGACGGCCGAAATAGGAAATAAGTAATGAAACGGACTGACAGCAATGCGATCCTTTTCAAAATCTGCATCCGCGCACTCCTCTGCTGAGTCAATAAGTATCCAATGCAAGGTGTATAACAACTTGGTTTCTGCAGCTCCTAAGCCACCCTGTATGCCACTCAGTTTCCTACAGATTCAAGTAATTTTCACGCTGTCACATATTTTGTTGAAAGCAATTTATGTAATGCAATCACTAAAAGCAATTTCCTTGCGTCGTCAGTTACTCTATTATACAGTATAGGTAGTATATGTACCGGTTCATTAAAAGCTGAGAGGTACAATGCATCACATGTGGGAAAGCAGTCTGTATCATTCGCCATCTTGGAATAGCACGGATGGCTTCAGTAAGACTTGGTGAAAGTCCAAATTGGATGTTTTGAACCAGCACTTTCTCCAATGACTATATAAGAAGAACGTTTCTTAATTTTTTTGCAAGGAATATATAAACTCATATAACTTAAACTTGCAGTCTATATTGAGATGAAATAGCACATAGCACGATGGGAATAACAAACAGGATTATTTAAATGCTTTCTCTAAATTTATGACTACAAAATTGAAAAGGCAGCATTATTTTTTTATTTTTTTCAACATCAATAGTATAAATGTGGTAGAAATATCACTTGATGAAAAGAACTAAAAAAATCGATCTACTATTTTAAGTGAGTTTTCATTTTTATATTTTTTGTTTTTACCTTACAGGCCTCCCTTATTTCCTATACATATCCGAATGTAGACGATGAAGTAGTAGCATGTTACGAAAGCAATAAAAACATGATAGAAAACAAACCCAGAAAGGTACATTAGTCTATTTCCAGACCATGTATATAGACAGTCTTCAAACAAATATATTATAACATCAAACTAATATGTCACAGAGGAAGCCAGAGGAAGTTAAAACAACACCAAAA
Source organism: Entomobrya cf. arborea Gr-Col-00668 (assembly GCA_034699025.1). NCBI lineage: Eukaryota > Metazoa > Arthropoda > Collembola > Entomobryomorpha > Entomobryidae > Entomobrya > Entomobrya cf. arborea Gr-Col-00668. The sequence goes on from JAQIWN010001893.1 coordinate 5,046, forward strand.
TACAAAGTTATTTATAAATTAGTTGAAACACTTCCAGATATCACACGAGAGAGATAGAAAAGAGGAAAAAGACTAACAGTTTCTAGTTTCACAACACATGAGAAAAGAATATGATGGAAATGGGATATGGTTGGTTGACGCGAATAGACAACAGATATATATCTCGACAGATAATGATAATATTAAATGGATCGAAAGGGGGAAAAAGTATTATTCATTCAAAGAAGATATATGTTTTAAGTATGAAAATATATATTTACAGAATGAAAAGAGTTGTCCGTAAATTAACAACATACTAAAGTATATCGGCTTTAAATCAGTTTTTTCAAAACATCAAATTAATTATTAGAGGGATTATCATCAAATGAACATTCTTGCAAAATTAATATCATAGAGGAATATTTTAATCTGTTTTCCCCAAGTGTTAAAAGCATTAGAGTTATAATAGAAATAGTATGTACCTAATGCTAAATATATCTATAATTTATTGAATCAATTTCTACTAAACTAGACAGTACAATTCAAATCGTTCAAAAAAATGTATCGATTCAAAAATTATTTCGTTTTGTAACTAGTAAAAATGTTTGGAGGTTTGTTTGGCAAAAATTCAACTTCCTCGGCTACGTAATAACGATTAAACACACAAATTATGTTGATATATTTACTTAATTAGTGCTATTCTAGATGAAAATATTTGTAAACATGTAAAAGTGAAAGTATTACACCAATTCTACTACGTGTACCTGAAACGTAGTGTTTTTGGTGCATTTTTATTATAAACAAGTACACAAAAATATATTGTTTTGTCTCAAAAACGATATCACTGACGTGATGATGATTTGTAGAAAAGTCGGTCATATTTCGATTGAAAAAAATTGTTGACCAAGTATTATTATTCGGAAAGCTATGCAAAATACAAAGAAAAGTTCAGGTTCATCATAATTTTCCTTTGTAAAAAAAAGTCGATTTTTTTTCTCAAAAAATTTTCAACGAAGCAAAATACAAAAAAGCATGGTTCTTCATTGATGAAGCTCATGATGATTTCATGATGACAATCATGCTTGACTATTATATACACAGTACAGAAAGTATCTAAAACCTACAGTCAACAGTAAATTCGATTATATTCTATACGTTTATTGCTTTTCTACAACTATTATACCAAATCAATTTCAAATTAAAAAATAACGTACAACACTCCTCCTCCATGTTTCATCTCATTCTTCAGTCTTATTGTTGCATGTTGCACACAATGAGTACTTACAGCATGCATTAATGTCAAGTTTATTTCATCCATAAACTATAAGCATAAAGTTGAAAGCAATTGTAGTGGAGGTGGAGGTAGTCGCAAGACGGCGGTATAACAGCTAATAATTAAATTAAAGTGGAGATAATGTCAGTATTTCCCCATATTTATTATCTACCACACCACCACCGTCAACTAAACTCTTCTCTAACATGCATGCTTCCAGAAATGGTAGAAGACAAGACACTACGTCCAATTTAGTTTACGTTTACCACTACCATTTTCTCCATCCATAACAACAAATGCATATCTATCTAGGTCTACCTTAGAACCAAATACTATAAAAGCACATACGACACACACATATAAGCTGACCAGTTAGTCCATGGTTAATTAATCAGGAAATAATAGCCAGAAAGTGCAAAGTCGGACACATTTTCATAGTGCAAATGTAGGACATAATATAGGAGATATAAAAAGACAAAGCACGACACAGTTTTTCTGTCGTTGTTTTCGGAACAACTACTAAAATATTGCTTGTGGGCATTTAATAAAAAACCTACCGGGGGAAAACAACGCAACGTTAGATCTTAATCGTGTGATGACAGCATGCATATTAAGGGGAAATACACATGAGTGAAAAAACATACTTCGCTTCAAAACAAGCTTTATGGTCTCCGAAATACCAGTTTCATTGAATGTGTGACTAAAAATAATATGCAGTGGTTTTACTTCAAGTGCAAAAAAAAATGCGAAAAATTGTGAATCATATTGGAATTAAATTTTTAGCAAAATGAACAATCATTTGCTTTGGTACTACAATATTTATACTATTTTTTAACTAGTTTAATTTTTTTACATTCGAAAATATTTATACGTGTCGGCTCTTACATGATGAGTTGCTGGCGACTGACAAAACTATATGCATGAAGAGAGAGAGAGAGAAGCAGAGCAATCATGAAATAGACAAATAATATATTATTTTTAGTTGGTTAGCACATAAATATTTTTGTATATCAAAGAGAACATTTCAGGATGCAAACAAGAATGTCATTAATCACAAATATCTCATTTCAAACACTAAAATGAAACCGATGAGTATAAAAACAAAACTTTTTGAGACTTCTTTACTCAGTATTTTGCAAAGTTTTGTTTCTAGTTTAAGTCTGTATGAACATGTTAATGTAAATACTTGGACTATTTAGTACATTAATTTCAATATTTTTTTTTGAAAAGTAATCATTTTCTCATATCCTGTAATAATTTATAATTTCCTGTAACATTTGATTATCGTTTAGATTGGTATAAACTCATCTGTAAAGAGAAATAATTATTTTTTTAAGAAAGGGAAATAAAAAAGTGTCATACCACACAAGTGGCTTCATGCAATTTTCCCAATCGAGGCCGGATGAAAGGACATGTCTGCCTCCAGAGGAACGTCTGGATTGGAATTGGGATGCAGTGTTCCTCATCAACGGACTCTGAAAGGTCTTCTTGCTGAATCACAACCATCTTGTGATCTGAGTGGTTACCTTTACCACTCACGAGAAACCAAACCACATGCGGAGCTGAAATAGAAAAGTGAAGCTGTGAATATGCAAGTCTTATGGAAAAGTATTATTACGCAACGCAAGAAAATTAAAAGGGGAAAATAACAGATTCATCTAAATTTGCTTCCAAGTTGGATTGGAGCTAGAGATATTAGGAAAAATGGCGAAATATATTTTTCGCTTCATATTTTTGTATAATTTTGCATGTCTATATTTCATATTACGTAACATGTTCACCTAAAACAAACTTAGGTAAGATGTTTTCGGCTTGTTTGTGCAAAAAGTATATACATGCATTAAAAGTTCAAGAAACAATGTTTATACTACATGTTTTTTGGATAAATGGCAAATAAAACTTCATCCAATGTACCAGCACATGACATCTTATAGAATAGATGATATTACGCTTTATAGGTGTATGATATGATTGCATAAAAGAATATAGAAAGAGTGTTATGGGAATGTGAGTCGTACATGTAACAACAGAAACGTTTCCCTTCTCGTCCAAAATGCTTTCACTGAGGCGGCTAAAGAATGTGATTTTATTGATTGAGTCGCACTCGGAAGCAGTGGTAACAACGGTAGCAGCGGCAGAAGCGGAGGCTGAAGCTGTTCCAGCAGCTTCCTTCACTGCCATCACCGTTATTCCTGTTGTTTGTCGTCGAATTTGGTGCTGCTCTCCATCCAATAACTTTCTCTTCTTTGCTTTCTTCTTTTTGCCATTACTAGCGCCACCAGCACCACTACCACCACCATTGCTACTACTATTACATTTATTGTTACTTCTTTTCTTTTGCCTCATGATGTTCATCACAATACCTTTATACCTCGAAAAATGGACATAAATAAGTCACCAGCAACACTGACAGTGCCTATATGTATATCCCATACTTAAAGACAGGCCAGTTCGTACGTGTGTGGTATAACTCACTTTACAACACTCATTCAATTCACTCATACGATGATACGACGACAACAGCGATGATAATGATGCTTTTACAAAGGCAATATAGTCAGTCGGTTGGGAGAGTGAAAATAGATTAGTGATTTCTTTTTCTAGTAGCAGAAAACACTAAAAGAGAGTAGTATCACTACTGCTTTCACTGCCATAACATCCTTACACACTTGCACAGTCTCTTCCTCTTTTCAACTCAACATGTTTTTATCTATATGTGCGTTTTTTTAGAGAAGTGTGTATCACACAAAAAGAAGGGATGAGAGACAGAGAGGACACGATAAAAATGTGCTTAGCCAACCAGATCGGAACCATGTTAAACACTAACGGAGACAGTGGCTCATTAGACCAAAATAAGAGGACAAGAAAAGAGAGAGAGTGAGTGAGTGAAAGAAACTGCTACAACGTTCTGCATGAAGCAGTCAGGCACGAGCGACTAGAACGAAAAAGGAAACGAGTTTTTCAGACAACTCAGCGAAATGCAAAGCTAATTTCTCCATCTATTCTGCTTTCTTTTTTTCATATTCAGAAATACTGTTGCAGCTTTGTGTAGTGCTAGGGCTTTACATACATCTGATGCTCTGGTCTGAGTCTGACCTACTACAAAAACTATACTACCTTTTCAGCTGGGTGATGGAAAATAAGTATTAGAGCATCGTCGTCGTGTGTATATGAGTTTTTCCTCAACACGATCCAATGTTGTTGTCCGCACACCGCACATCACAGCTCGTAGCACACGCTTTTTTATAATGTACAGCCAAGCACCATATGGTAAAATGCTCTTCTAGAAGAAAAGGAGAATGAAAAACTAAGAAGGTCCCTTTGCTTTCCTATTTTCTACTTTTTCCACTTTCCCCTAATCTTGAGTATTCACAGTAGAATGTGTATAATATGTAGAAAGACAAGTGTGTGTCTGGATTCGTAGTAGAACAACCACCATCACAGTTCACGTTTACGGTGGTACGTAACGTACATTTATGCTATAAATAAAAATATTATTTTGTTTTCTGCTGGATTTAAGTTCTTTTAGCATAAGCCTGCTCCTAATTTTTCTTCATGATGACGACCATGATGACTTCTCCTTTTCTCTATTTTCGGCATTTTTCTTTTTGCCTCAAACCATTTTTGCTTAGACAAACACAAAAAAGCCTCAGAAATACGTAAACCTGTCAGCCAAGCCAGCCTAGCCTACAAAAAATTATCCTCCGAATATCCGCTTTCCCATTATATACCATGCCGGCCATAATTATATCAAAGATTGCTATGCCTTATTCGCTTTTGTCCTTACACATTATTCTTTTGTTGTTTTTTCATTCGTTTTCTTCTACAAAAATCATGATGAGAAGAAAAAACAGACGAAGGCGAGTTTTGAAGAAAGGCTGAAGAAAAAAAGACCAATATAGGCAGAGACGGCGAGGATGTCATAAACGAACGGCTATTCTGTTCTCATGTCCGTTTCTACTGCTAAAAATATTACTGTTATTACCACTATTAGTAGTACTATTGCATTATTGGCAAAGTTGAGTGTATTAAATGCACAAGTCAGTTGTACTAAAATCCAGTTGCTCATGTTATAAATGATGGTGGTGGGTCTTCCTCCATTTCCCCTTTAATTTCTTTATGATTCCTTTGTATCCTCCTTCTTGCACGGTATGACATAATCAGCTTTTGCTCCTTTGCTCTCTTCTTGCAATAATAAGTTTTGAGAAATGGAGTCTTTGACAGGCACAGTAATTCACCCTATTTCCGTGCAGCTGAATATTACATGCACCTCCCGTGCAATTACGACTTCAAACAAAGGAAAGAATTAAACGATCTATAAGGTACGTATGCATACTATATAACCTTTGCCATTGCCACCTTTATTACGAGTGCATCAATAACATGGTAGTATATGTCTTAGGTGGTAGAATGCTTTTCATGATAATGATAGCAAGGTGTAGTTGTATTATTATAGATTATGATCTTGTAAAGTATGGGGAAAGCTTCTATGCAAAAGATACAGATTTTATGCAATTATCCATAGAACACGCTTTGTAATTTGAACCAAACACGCAATTTTTGACGTTTTTATTCAGTTAGATGAAAAGAGTTATGGCATTAAAATATTGAATTTAGTAAACCAAAGGAAAAACTGCATATGACAACAGTTAAGTTTCAAAGAATGATTTACGATGGCAAATATTCCTTTGATTTCACAATAAATAGTCTCGGAATGGAATGAGAGATAAAATGAATATGCAAGGAACGTTGTTTCTGATTGTGAGAAAAAAGTGGTATGATGGGTGAATGCCACAAATGTGCCATTCCAAGCTATTGTTTACATGAATGCTCTGTACGGGAACTTGATCCACGTTTTATATAAATAAACTCCCATGGGCTATCTTTGTTTCGACAGCAAGTGAATAAAGGCGAGTATTCAGTGGCAGATGGCCTTTTGACTGATGCTTTTATTTTCTCTCCACACTCACCCAACAACAAAAGGCTGACTATATATTTATGAAGTACTTCTGGTCTGGTGGTTGAACATGTACAGCAGCTTAGAGATAAAGATGATGAAGATATAACATGGACATGAGAGAGCGAGAGTGAGAGGAAAACGGCTTGATACATTTATGGATGAATAAAAAAGCGATAAAACTATAAAATAAAAAGATTATCCGTTTGGTATGTGGTTTCTGTAAGACTCTCATTTACTATCGCTCATTGGTACGAATGAAGTTTTAAAAGGAGAATGGAATGAACATTCATAAAGTATTTATTTATGTATTGTGTTAGTAGCTATAAAGTATGCCTATTCAATTCAAAGTTAACTTATCCAGGGTTAGTGACTAGAGGAGTATAGTGGTAGAATAGATGGATAAATAATGAAAATTGACTTTTAACTTACCTATATTTTACAAGGTTATGAAACGTCCTTTCCACTTGAAAAATGTATAAAATTGCACGCTACTTTGGTAGCAGTACTGAGTAATTGAGAGAGAGAAAGGTTGTTTGCTTGATTTGTGCTGTATCGTGGTGATGATCGCGTCGTTTAAAATTGCGGTAGGAGTTGGGGTGAGTGAGCGCATATAATGTATTGTAAGTAGATATAACAATTAGCACTTTTCTCTTACTTTGATTAATACATAAGAATAACAAGAACAACAGTAGTGGTAGAAGAAGTATGAACAGGAAGAATAACGAGCGGAGTAGTAGCACGAGATGTAGTGGCTCATTATGATAAACTATTAAAACATCAACAACAACAAAACAACTTTCTCTTATTTTCTCTTTTGTATATTTATATTCATTTTATCGTAGTTTTTCCAGAGGTTATGTATATTCTCTCAATTCCCTCTTTGGCTTGCCGTTGCGTTGCTGCCACTAATATTTTCCAATCTCTTTACGAACTTTTTTTTGTGCAAAGTGCAATTTTCATAGGAATGCCGCCGCTTTGCAACTGACCGAGAAATCACTAATCACTTCTTTATTCTCCCCATCTTACTCTCTGCTCAAGTAAATTATGTATGAATGAATTGGATGACGTTCCATTTAAAGTGGGTCAGGAGAGAACAAAGGTTAGAAACTGGAAACTTTGAGATGATGCTGATACAGAGTGCGGAAGGTGGTGCCGATGCCCGTGTTGAGAAAATGGAGAAACATGTAGAAATAGAGAGAGAGAAAGAGAGGAAGTTGTGGGAATAGAGAAATGTGTTTGATGATTTTTTGGGTAAGCTGATGTGAAGATGTGAGAGAGTGAAAAGTGGATAGTATGGAGATGGTGATAACGATGATGCTGTTTTTTTGACGATGCTTTATGCAGCTTGCATATATGTAAGTATTACAATGTAAAAAATGCTTAAATTTTTATAAAAACTACGTAGCGTCGGTGGAGAAACATACCCAACTTTCAAATCCCACGCGTATAGCATATGAATGAGTGAAAACGAAAGTTTGATAGGAGTAAAAAAATTAAAGTTTGTATATTTCGTAAAACTTGTTCTTTGACGATACTATTGAGTATATTTCTATACAATTTCTCGGAATGAATTAAATGGAAAAAAGAGTTTATGAAGGTTATATAAGAAATGAAAGGAGTGAGGAATAATCAGACCCAAAAAAATAACGTAAAGATGAATAAGAGTGCAGATAGAAACGAGGAAAGTTTTCTTTTTTTGCTCTTGCTGCAATCCTTGGACTCTCTCTCCTGGTATTTTTTCTTGAATAGAAAGGCTTTCTTTTTTTGAAGATATTACTTTCACGCGTTTTGATGTTCTTCCCTTCTTGTTTAGTATATGTCTGTTGAGGGAAATGAAGAAAGAAGTCAGTTTTTTTTGTATTGTAATTATTGTATCGCGTACGGGTAGGAAGACGGTAAAAACGGCTGTATAACGGACGGACGACGCTGCTTACTTACGCTTTCCCTTTATCTGGATGAGATTTTTTTGGCTAACCGTTTTTGTTCGAAAATGGTACAAGTTTTGTAGTAAAAATGTTATAAGGGAACGAAGAGAAGAGAGAGAGTGAAAGAGCACACCAGGGGAAAAAAGGGATGATGTTGCCTAATGACGACGGAGACGGTCGACCCGACCGACTTTACTTGTAGAGCTCACGACCAGGTCTACTAAGAGGCTCTCTCCTCTCAGCAGAAGCAGTTTCTCTTGCCCACACCAAACACAGTCAAGAGGAGAGTGAGCATGGAGAGTGAGCGCGGTAGTACATATTTACAGAAGTTGCAATAGGAATAGAAGAGGGAGCAAAAACGAAGACGAAAAGGAAGAAGTGAAAACATAACGTTGCGTTTTACCATTTGGAAAAGTAGAGAGAAGCTCACAACAACGTACCATCATCGTAATATAACGTCTTCCATCTCTCTCGCTCTCTTCCCGACTATTTTTGCCATATAAAACAGAGACAGAAAGAGAGAGAGAGAAGCGGTCGTCGAAAGAATCGATTTTTGTTGGCATGAGTAGATCTCTTCTCCCGGAGAAGCTCTAGTTCGTAGAGCACTTTTTTGCTTACTAGAAAAAACGGCTACTACTACGACTACTATTACTCTACTATGACTTCTAAAAGTTTTATATCACCACACACTTGGTTTCGTTATTTTGCACACACACATTTTCATACATTCATATAATTTCTGTTTTGGTTGAGCACGTATGCCTGTACCAAAAAGAAATATATCCCTTTTTTTCATATGATATGATGATGATCATGGTAGAAAAAAAGTATATATATACTTACACACACATACTTAAAGTCAGAAAAAAGAAAAAGGAATGAAAACGACAGAAGCGCACATGTATAGACACAAGGCTCACCAGAGAAGAGAGAGAGCGAGAAAAAGAACACATTTCTGCTGTTGCTTTTGTTGCTACCTCTTTTTCATCTCTGTTTTCCTCGAGAGTTTCGTGTGTTGTTAGATTATGTGTGTGTGTGGTGTGTATCCATACTTTCTAGTTTTTGGATCTGCTTCTCTCTCTCTCTCATTGCCTCTCTTGTGTGAAAAAGAGAATCCGTAGTAGTAGTGGTGGTGGAAGAAGGAGTTGAGTGGTAGTGGCTTAAGCTTTTATAGTATATTCTGTTGTGTTACAGAAAAGTTATTCTCTGGACCACTTGTAGTTGTAGCGAATTTCTGTCGTTTTTCTTCAAAAGCATATAGCAAAGTATAAAAGAGAAAAGAGCTAAGCTCTAACTCATCGGACGATATCGTTAATCATAGATAATGTTACAATTTTTACAATAGAAGATCCTTTCAATAGGAAACGAGGTATATATGATCAATATATTTTAGTCTGTTGATGATACATTATATGTTATATGTAGTCTATACTATTTTTTGGTAGGATCTTTCTGTAAACAGTGATAGGTTGAGCTTAAAAGGTACACATAAATAAATATTGCTACTACTTTCAACTTGAATATTATGTAATATTACGAGCTTATATATTATATGTGGCCACATAAAGGCAGCATCATATCGTTTTCTCTGTGAACAGGAAACTGGTTCGTGTTATGCATAAAACGCGCACTATAGTTTATACTCTATAAGCTCATAAGTAGTCATTCCATTTCTCTCTTTCTTTCTCTTTCCATGCATCTCGGAAAATGTGAATTGTACATGTTCAATTTTTTTTGTAAAAAATGCTTAGTAAAACGAGAATGGAAAATATTAAGCTGGTGCTGTTCTGTTGATGGTATTCTTGAATTGAAAAGAATGGGAATGGTAATGGCTGTTGTTACAGATGGATGTATGAAGACGAGAACAAAGTGTAGTACCACTAAAAGATGATCATTTTTTTTAGCTCCGTGCTCTCTACTCAAAATATTTATCTATGGTATAGCTATATATGCAATATGCAAGGGTCTTCATTTTCTTTCTTTTTTTATTATCATCTTTCTTATCCGAGTTTTTTTTTGTAGTATGATGACAGCTAACTATATATGACTATACTGAAGAAACATGAACAATGACGCCTTACAAAGAGGAAAAGAACCATCCATAAATACTTGTATTGGAGAGACGGGTGATACATGAAGAGAATTCAAGATTTGCCATGTAAGTTAAAGAAAGAGTCATGCAGAGGCGCTGACTGAAAGTAGAGAAATATCTTTGCAACATTTGATGTGATTTTCGCTCTTTTCTTTCCACAGAAAAGGTAATCTATGTAATCGAGATCATCATCTGCTGTAAATGAAATGGTGATATTTCTTTTTGAAAGATTTGAGATTGAAGTTTACTCAATGTAGGTCGCCGTTACTGATGCTGATGTAGTACTACTGAAATAAATGGTGTTTTATGGTTTTTCTGAGAAAACAGTGCAATGTCATATAAAAGTTTCTGAACATTGCTTTTGAAACAGACTGGTGTATGGTGATGAGTTCGTATGCTTTTATACTTTTGGTAATATTGTGTCAGAAGAGAATAATTTTTCTCAGTGCTCAACCCGAAAAAATAAAAAGCGTTCCATAATTTGAATATGTTCAATATTTGAAGACTGGATGCGGTGTAATGTGACTTTTTCTGTTTTTCTGCATATCATAAGGCTAATAGAATGTGACTATGAACATGAAAAAATTTGCTAGTATGGCAAATGATATAAGAAAAAGCGGCTATGCCGACTCGACTGTGAGTGTAATAAGAAAGATTATACGTTTTCCTGCTCTGTATTTTCCGATCTTACTCATTTCTGTTTGTGATTTTTTTTTCTTTTGAACTATTATACGACTGAATGACGATGAGCAAATGTAGCACAAATAAAATGGCATGTTTCGGAATGTAAACATCTGGCCATGCCTCATCGCTATGTTTATTTCTTTCAGGTAATCGTAATGATATGCAAGTTGTGTGAACATTACGCACACGCCACTCCACATCATTGAATCACATACATATCGCATTTTTATAGATGAGATGAGATGGAGCGAGAGAAAGAAAGGAAAGAACTGCGAACAAAATCTAATCATTTTCTTCGTCTTCAGTTTTCTAGACACTAGAAACAATAAATGACGCTTTTGGGGGAATGGCAAATCTCTAAATGAGAATCCGAAATTCGTCATAAAAGTACTTTTTGTTGTTTAATCATACTGTTTGTTTGTGTCTACATATTTCCCATTTCCTTTCTTATTTCTTTTTGTTAGACAATGGATAAACACGCCTACAAAGAAATTTCTTTTTTTTCTAGTCTTTTGTTAGGCATATACTATCTTTATCGTGTTTCCATATTTGTTCCATGTCTACCACAACAACATTAACGTTGCATGTCGCGATGAACGAGTTTGAGGTAGTAGGAGTGGCTCATTTCCAGTTTTTGTGTGGGCAACCTATGGTGTCACTTCAGAACAAAGTTTTTTTTATTATTATTTTACTAAAAAAGCAAATAGAAAATAGCAATATTACTTACATAACTCACAAAAATTCAAATAGAACGATGATGATAATGACTACCATATTTCTTCTAATGACTATGTGTCTTCATCTTTACACAGAAATTTAGGACCCGAGGAGACTCTTCAATATAAGGTTACTGGCATTTTCGGTTGTATATGCTCCATTAATATTTTCCGCTTTTCTGCTCTTAAGTTCACTCACATGGCTACTCTCTCTCTCCCTCTCTTTCCATCTCCTTTATTCTCTCCAACATTCAACATCGGTTGCTTTTGATAGCCATTCTATCCCGGAAAAAAACTTTCCCCAACTCTGCTCCTCTTGAACAATTCTCGACTTGTGCTAACTATGTACACGCGAAGCTTTCAACTTTTTGCTGCTTGTTTGCAGTTCAGAGATCCTTTCACTTTAGAAATTGTGCACAAGGTTTTCAGTCCGTGCACTTATTACTACCATTATTATACCAATATGTGATTATTATTGTCACTATTGATGTATACCATACCATACATACTGTAGAATATTTGGCAGAAAGATTCAATCTACAGAGTAAAACGAGCTTATTCTGTGTGATATGTATCAGATGAGATGAGAGCATTTAAATGTTTGTTAAGCACTCACTCCAGACGCTACGTAGCAGTTTGGAAATTTTCTTAATTTGTTCACTGAAAGCTTTATCCACAACACGAATGATTCGCCATGCACTCATACTTTACCATATCTACGAGCAAAGTAAAGTGGTAATCGATTTCTGTACAAAGAAGTCAAGGAATATTTACTTTTCATCTTATTATTAGCGAAATAGTTCAAACAGAAAAGGCAATGATGAACGTCCTCGTACAATATACATATGTCTGTTTTTCTTGATGATATCCTTCTTTTAGTTTTATTCTCTGCCTCCAGCCGCTCTAGATAGTGATCTGTGCTTTTGTGGAAGTACGGGCTTTTGGTAATACAAATTCGATTGTCCGACGCTTCGCCAAAACGACTGTTCACCAAATTCGCATATTTTTGAAGAAAATCAGCTCGTCATTCCAAGCACGACACTTGGCCAAATCAATGTTTTTGGGATACGACTATTAACCAAATTACGAAAATCAACATACGTCGTTAAGCCAAAAGTTACAAAAATCATAAACGACGATTCGCCAAATATTCTCTTAAGCTCAATGTGCATAAATTACATACCTAAAACCAAAATTGGACTGATGTTTAAATACTTCACTGGATTTTTTACAAACATGATAATCTCTTCTGTTCAATAACATATAAAAAATTGAATAAATATTATGTGCTCAAAAATCAATTCAAATTGATATGCATAATTTTGTCTCGTACTAACACTATTCTTGCCAAAACTCGGTACAATGCGAAATAAAAATTGATGGACTATAAGAATAACACGATTTGAGTGGAAATGAAAAAGTGGGAGCCGATAATATGTCAGAAGTGACACTTGGAGTGTTACCTCTTGTCGAAAAACGCTAAGCGAAATCTACTTGTCGAAAAGAAAAATCTTGTCGAAATTCCATTAG
>JAQIWN010001894.1:0-18203 GCA_034699025.1 Entomobrya cf. arborea Gr-Col-00668
TTATTGTTCTAAGGGATCGGATTAACTCTTTCAACGGCTTATCGGTGGTTGTCACAATCGCCATTTGACACAGGGCCGTGAATATGTAGAGTAAATATGAAGAAAAAAATCATATTTAACTTTTAAAACCCTATATTTACTCTTCGAATATTAAAATATATATAGTTTCGATAAAATCTTTATTTTTCTGATGATCATGATTTATACTTTTAAGCTTTGATGTTGCCTTGAATTGAAGGTAGGTTCAGTTCTGCTGCGAGGTGATAAAACCAAAATGAGACAGTGAACAAACTCAAACAAGGCCACCGAAATAAATTGAAAAGTACTTATCATTGTTTTTCGTAGCAAATACACTTCCTCTTTTTCCCTTGTGGTCGAAAAACTTCAAAACAAAACAACATTCAATCAAGTAAAAAACCTCTAGACAATATTGTGTTTTCAGAATAAAAAAGTAGAATTTGCCCTACTTTTTTGATACAAGTAAATATTTTGCTGGAAATGTAGCACATTGCAAAAAAAATGGTACGTATAGCAGTAAGTAGGTATGCAATGTATCGAGAATCGAGAAGGTAGACATGAACATGAGACATGGGAAATGCCAATATTTATCATTTAATAGTCTTTTTATATTTGGAATCGCCAACAAAATAGATAAGTCCAGTCCACGGGATGACGGAACGGTCGCTGACGGTCGGTCGGTAAAACAATTTTGTATTGAATTGATAACCAGAAATGATAATGACACACACAGTCACGCGCAGGTCAATATAGTTTGCAAACTTATAATTTTCTCTGTATAAAAAACTGCAACAGTGTATATATAGCAGTAAAAAAGAACAAGCATGGTAGCACAAAGCAAAGGAAACCGGTTTGTGTTGGTTATTTTCCACAAGTCTTGTCTTAAAATGCCCCACCAAAACATACACAAACAAAAAAATGCAGACACAGCTCAGCTCTCTTCCTCCGAAAAAACAACCTTGCTTTTTCCTTGGAATCGACTGCTCTAATTTCCAAATGAAATATTTAGTTGAGTCAATAATGAAATATGAAAGGACAAAAATAATGAGCAATGAAAAACAAAAAAAAAATATTTGAAAAGAGAATACTTTTTATTTTAACGAGTTTTTGTTGGACCAAGTCTTGCATAAAATACACAAACTATAGTACATTATAGATTTTTAAGTATATAGTGCACTTGGTGTACTAAATACTTTTTTAATTAAACAAAAAATGATGGCATTAAAATGTTTACTGAACTCAGAAAAAAATGGACGATGATGCAACGTGTTACGAATAAGAAAAACAAAACGACTTAAATGCTAATTTTATAACGAAAGAATTAACAGCAAGTAAATAACGAAAACTGGCATTATGTATTCAGTATTACACTTTACATAATATATTACATATTTAAAATTTTATACTTATATAAATAATACATCTATTTTACCTGTAATAAAATTAGGGTTTAATTAACAGAGCAGTTTAGTAATTTTTTTTTTAGTTTTTACTTTAAAACACGTTAAAATACACAATTTACACAATGTTTTGCCGTAGAAAAAAAAGTACTTTTTACCCTTTTGATTTTTGTTAATCAAAATAACATGGCATTGTATGTAAATTTCTAAAAGTCTACATAGAATAATTATTTTTACATGTACAAAATACTCAAGCACAGGTTTGTATCGTGAATTACAGAGGAGCAACAACACTAGCAAATTTTATCTTATAGTTTTGTATTCATATTACAAATTATAAAATTGCAGTATTTTTTAAATTAAGTACATGTTCCAGGTTAATTATGCAGTACGAGTAGCTCTCTATGAACTAATGTAATCTCTTGGTTATTTTTTAAATTTTCATATTCAATGTACCATTTATAGTTTTATACTATTTTATAGTCTAAAGATTAATTGTAATGAAATATATCTTCTTAATTTGATAAGAAAAGTCTTGTGTTTGACAATGAATTTGCAGCATGATCAGATACTGTTGTTAGTAAATTCAATTTCAGTTACTGTGTTTTTGCTTTGCATTTTGCATTATAATAATTTATAAAAAAAAGTAGAAAGAGATAAAAGAACACAGAAAATATTCACGAAGATGTAAATTGATTTTTGTTTAACTCGGGGTTGTTTTTTTTACATGGCAAAGTCCCATAAGAAGTTGTCGTTGATGGAACTTGTGGTGATTGGAGTTGTGTGGTTGGATGCCATTGTGGGATGGGAAGTGGTGGAAGGCATATCAGTGATTAGATTATTACTACTACTAGCACAAAGGTTATTCTCAGACTTTTTCGTTGTCGACATATTATTGCCGACATTCAGCTCATCAAAGTCGGTGTCCATGAGCGTGGAAGCCCCCGAGGAAGTTGACACCGGATTCGTGAAAAAGAAACTGTTTGCATGATTATTATGAAGTATATTATTGTGATGTTGTTGATTATTTGGGAATATGAAATTATTGTGCTGTTGAAAGGGTTCCCCGAACGCGAATGAATTTACTCTTAAAGGTGTGCAAAAACTTCTTGTGGAGGAGAGCAAAGGATCCCGGGATGTTAAAGTATGTTGGTCTTGATTCTCAGAGTTTTGATGGTGGTTACTGAGAAGTGAACCAAATATACTGTCATTGGTGGAATTGTGACCATTGTTGTTGTTTTGGTTGAATAGAGAAGATTTTCCATTTTTGGCATCTGATGATGATGATGATGTATCTGGTTGGTGGTGAAGTTGGTGTGGGTGATTAAACAAGTTGTTGATTGGTGACACAGATGAGGTTGTGTTGCTTGTGGGTGTACTTGCTGGACCACTGCTGTCAGGAAGAAGGGTGTCCAGCCAGTCTGAATAGTCGGTGTCCATTTGCATGTCCAGGGGTAGGTCAACACTTAAGAAATTGTTGTGATGGACCGGGTCATGTCCATCCTGATGTCCAGACTTTAATGATGAGCTTTGTTGCTGATTTGACTGGCCAAATGAAAACCCTGAGTCAAAGGGCGATGAGTTATGGAACTGGATTGACGGCTTTGAAAAACTTGGATCATTGTTTCGTGAGGAGACGGAATGGGAGTCGGAAAATCCTACATCCATTGAGTCACTTGTTGTGGTGCCAGTGGTTGTAGAGAGATCAAAATCTTTGTTATCCGAAAAGAAACCGCAATCCATCGAGGAATTTCCATTTCCTACGCTATTTTCTAGTTTAACGGACGAACCAGCGTTTGCTGCAGCTGCGGCGGCAGCCTCTGCTTCTCGACTTTTGCCAAAATTGGAAAGGTCTTCTGATATTTTTAAGATTTCTTGAGCGTCTTTGGATAAATTGTCATCGGTTCTTGGACCAATGCCTCCAAATGCAGGGAATTCTGATGAGCTATTTGGATGATGACGTGGGAATGGAATTGATGTTGGGAGCATTATTGAAAATGATGGGGGTGGTAATGGAGGTGGTGGCGGGGGTGGTTGTACTGACTTATTGTTTGACGCAATTCCAGGAATATTTGTGGGTGAGGATGGAGTTTTGTGGTGGGGATCCTGGGCAGCACTGGGAGGCAATTCTATTAAAAAACAAAATATAATGACAAAAATGTATTAGAGCACCGGAATTTTAAATATAAAAAATGGTGCAATGTTTTCTTTGATCATACCTCCATTTCTTATAAGAATTTCCAACACGTCATCCACCATTTGACTTTTGACACTATCCTTTCTCCCTTGCCTTTCTGTTGTCGCCGGTTTCGAAATTTCCTTGGGGCCAATGTTCTTAACAAGGTCCTCATAACTCAACCCTTCTCCAGATTTTTCTTCCTGTGGAACTGTTTGTTCGGAATTCCACTCATGTTGGACATTTAGGTTCACTTGATGCGCCGCAGGCGTTGTTGCAGCTTGACTACTTACTATGGTCATTGGAAGCATTCCATTGGTAATACTTACAGTTTGTGGACTGCTACCTGTACTTGGCGCAGCACTGCTATTTATTAAAATTAATTGAGCTTGTGCTTGTTGCTGTTGTTGTTGGAGTAGTTGCTGCTGCTGCTTTTTGTCTTCATCTTGCTGGTTTTGGAGCTGTATAAGATTTTGTAATTGATTTTGAATTGCTTGCTGTTGACGTTTGTATTGAATATGCTTTTGGAGAACCAGTCGGTGGTTGTTTTGTTGTGCCCCCTGCTAAAAAATTAAAATATGTTTTAATGTTTGAAATATTTTAACATTTATCTTATGACAAGGTTTATTTTGTGAATTTATTTTTCTTACGCTATTGAGATCTTTTTGCTGAGACATTTTCTGTAATTCCTGTTGACTAAGTTCCAACTGCTTTTGTAACTCCAAAATCTGTTTTTGCTGTTCCACAATCTTATTTTCATCTACCACTTTGTTATTTGACGGAGCACTGTTATTGGCCACCGCAGCAGCAGCCTTCGCCGCAGTAGCCACCATCGTACTTATTGGCAACTGACTAATGACCTTGGCTGTTGTAGAGGCTGCTGCCTGAACAAGACTTCCAGTTCCAGTTGAATTTTTCAAATTATTCTCATTGCTAGAGTTATTGTTAGCACTGTTCAAAATAATGCTTCCACCTTCCCCTGTGCTGAAAGCAGAGACTCCCAAAAGACTCAGAATATTTTGCAATGATAATGGAACACCATTCAAATCCAGTATAGAAATATTATTATTTTCAGCATTGGCTGGGGCAGTGGGAGTGCCAAAAACTAATGCAGGAGTAGTTGGAGGTGGTGGTGGAGCTGGCCCTGGGCTGTTTTTATTTCCTCCAATTTCTTCTTCCATCATTGCTTCGTTTGAGCTATCATCTTGTGTTGCGACCACCTCCATTTTTATGGGTGTACTTGGAGCGGTCACTTTCTTTTCTGAATTTCCATTGTCTTTTGCAACTGCAGTCTTGAGCCTCTCCACCAGTTGCATTTTCGAACCGCTCACTGGCAAGCTTCGTTTCTTTAACTCTGCTTTTAAATCACTTACCTTCCAATCACTAATGTTTGATAAACTAACTGATCGGAAGGACGACGACGTTTTTTCTGGCGAGGGTGGAGCATTCTCAGAAAATGAATTCGAAGATTCATTACCACCAGTTGGTTGTGTGCTTGGTTTGGGTGCAATTTCTGTAGGAATTTTTGGTGCTAATGTTACCGGGATTGATTTCAAACTTGCATTGTTACTATTTGTTGCATTCGATTGCTGACTAGATGCGAGTGATTGTTGGCTGAGTAAGTTGATGGTAGTCACCGGAAAGGAAGACATTGTTGTTTTGTTGTTCCCAATACTGATAGTAGTGCCACTTGATGTAGACTGATTTGATGACCCTGGGACTTTAGGGGCTGCTGGAAGTATGATTTGTGGATACTTGTGCTGTAACTCCAACTGCCACTGGAGGAAAAGCTGTTGCTGTTTTAGTAGCAATTCATAAGAAGTTTCCTCCGGGTTTTGTGATGGATTAGTTAATAAATTGGTAGGAATGCTGCCTCCAGCACTCCCTTTTTGACCACAACTTGAAGGTCCCTTGTACTCGTGAAATTTAATAGTTCTCGCCTTCGGCTGAGATTTACTCTTGCTACTTTTCTTTGAACTTCTACTTTTTCCTAGCGAGGAGGAGGATGATGAGGAAGACGATGACTGGGGCTTTTGTACGGCGGCAGCAAGTTGGAAACCAGCGCTTTGAAGTTGAGGGAGAAGGTCAGAGAGAACTATTGTTTGTGGGGGAAGAGGAGGAGGTGGAGGGATCACGCCAGCTGTAACGTTTGGAGTTGTAACGTGGAAAAATGTTGCGGGAGTAAGCTTCTGTTGAGCGAGAGAAGCAGTTGAAATGGCAGCGGGAGTGGCGAGAATAAGTTGTGGTGGTGCCGTTGGCGTCACAGTTGTAGTGGTGATTTTTTCAGACTTGTTGGTTTTGGCAGGTTGGAGGGTCACCTCAGAGGGTTGTGTAACACTGAGAGAGACGGGTTGAGGGGGAGGAGGAGGAGGTGGAGGGGGAGGTGGTGGGGCAACGTGACACGTGGATGGTGTTGAGACAGGTAAAGTGGTTATCGCGGGGTCACTTAGTTCCTTTGTGAGAGGGGTATTTGCTTCGGTGGTGTGTCCGGAGGATGAGGCATCTGGGGTACCGGCAGGGGAGGAAATATCAGAACTGGAATCATCCTCGTTGCAGGTATATTTGCATGGAAGACTGGGGCCAGGAACGTGACCTTCACAAGTGGCCTTAAAGCTCACAAAGCCCTCTAAAATTTTAGAAAAATAAAATTATTCAAAATTATTTTTCGAAGTGATTAGTTTTTTTTAAATCTTTAAAATAATACATACCTTTAATGGCTTTCTCAATGTTTTCATCTGGGGCATGTAAAATATTTTTCTGCACAAGTTCCAGTGGTCCAGGACGATGAATCAAATGGTCATTTAAGGAATCAGCAAGTCGTGCTCGTTTGAGCATGCGCTGTTTTTCAGCCAACAATGGAGCCACACGGGAATCCGTATCTACGATTAAAAATTTTTTTTTTTTAATTCGCATTGCCCATTAGGGTAATTTGTAAGGAAATTTTTGTGTGGGGCTTTCACCAACCTTCCAAAATGTGTTGACGGATAAGCTCCTGTCGAGCTGGTCGTTGTTGAATTTTGGCTTTGAGCAAATCTCCCATGCGAGCTCGTTCCAGTCTCACTCGCTGTCCAGCAAATGCGGCTGGGGTTTTGGGGGCTGAATATATGAAATAGTAAAAATGCAAATTAAATACAGGTTCTCCATTTTTGTGGGTAAATGGCAGAAATAAATCATTTTTCACTACTTACGGGGTAAAATGCCTTGTTCCACAAGTTGATTCATAGGCCGTCTCATAAGAAGTTTCATTTTCAGTGCTACGGATTGATCAACAAACAGCCATTAAAATTAACTTTCACCAAAATACGAAAATCTTTAAAAATGCAACACCGAAAATGTCTTCTTACATTCTTTGTTGCGGTCCATGCAAGGTTGGAGTGGTGAGTCATCTACTATGACATTCGGCGGTGAGGAATCGGGTCGCTGGGGCTGTTCTAAGGGAACGGACATGTCTCCGCCCTCGTTCGAGTGCACAGACTCTTGAGGAGAAGTCATTTGGCAATCCATGTGTTTCATGTTATGGAGGAGATCATGGTGCTCATGCATACTAGATGGTGAGGTGATCATCATACTAGACGAGTTAGATGATACAGACGCCGGGGACGCGATGAAGTGTGGGTTTGGAATCAACAAGTCAGAGTGGTCGTGTAGGGAAGTGGAAGAACTGATACCTGAGGCATCGCTACTCTCCCCATCCTTATCTCCACCACCCCCACCTCCAGAATCCATGACTCTGTTAAAATCGAAATAAAAGTCAATTTCACTCTCACAACTCAACATATTTAACTAGTCAAGTTATCACAACACGAAGCACACAAATATCTATGCACAATTTTTTTGGTGATGATGACTCAGATGTCTCAATTGTTTTTCTATTTCTATAAATTAAACACAATGCAATCACTTAGGAATGTTTATTGTGTATTTATGTCACATTAAGATTTGAAGGACAATTTATAATAAATCTATATAAAAATAATCAAACTTCTTTAATACATATTTTAATTTCTTTCATCAATTCAATTATTCTACTGATGATGGCGACCGTGATTGCGTGGGCGGACAACGTCACTGTACTTTCTCTACCCAGGCCAGAACTAAACCAAATGTTTCTACAATAATGAATTGCATCCTACCTGTGATGGCTTTAATTAGGCAGACATATCATTACTTTTAAAAAAAGCAGAACCGTTTAAATCAAATCATGCTTGAAGCCAGACATCTTATCTTCTTTTTTATTAAATTAGCTGTATTGTACCTTTTGGTACCATGTACCAAAAAATGTACTTCTGCTTTCTTGATAAATTATCTTTGAAAATGTAATACATTTTAATCAAAATTACCTAACGAATAAATATGATGATTTAAACAAGGCAAAAAATTTACACGACACTAGCAGCAATTTTACTGTACATCTTTTCCCTGTGAAATTTCATTTTCTTCGCTACACCCAAACACCAAGTTAAACTCGGGAGGTACTCGTAAAGTTGGTGTGGGACTCCCCTTTAAAAAAAATTCTATCAAGAATTTCTTGACGTCCAATAAACCAAATTCTTTAAAAAAAAATAAAGTACAAATTCTCTTGAAAACTTGAAACTTAGCAAAAATTTAACGAAGCATTAACTTCATTTTTATTCTTTTTGAAAATTGAAATAATTGGCACACGCCCGACAAAGTCTCAAAGGCTTACTGCATTTAACAATGTAACCAATTTCATACCTTATTTTTAGCCCCTCCACTCATTCCACTACTTTAAATTACGTTGTTGCATTTTTATGTTGCATTGATAACCAGCCACCCTCACCCTCTCGAAGCTAAACGTTCAACCAAGCCATCAAGTAGCATTCAGGTATGTTGTTTTGTTTTAATCTTTCAAACTAAATACGGATCTCTTCAATCAAATTGTTCACTGCATCATTGTCAGCCCCAAAAAATACTCTGTGTACACTGCAATGTGCAGGTAGACAATGCAACATGCAACACTCTATGAAAATATTATCTGCACATCAAATCACTTTACAATAATTGCTTTAATTTGTTCAAGTGATTTTCAAGTGTAGTTAGTCGTCCAAAACTGTTAATTACTTATCTATATATATAACTATAATAACTATAAATATTTTCAAGCTAAAAAAAACTTTCAGTCAATTTATGAATGTGCCAATAGATTCCTGTGCCAGAGAAGTGTGCACAGTGCATACAATACAAGATATAGTTTTTACACAACTTACAAAATATTTCAACAATGAGCTCTTTTCATTCAAAAGTAAAATTATCGACCATCGACTAGAAAAAAAAATGAAAATCTCAGAATTCTACGCAGTTTTCTGTATAAAATTCAAATTTTCTCACAAAATTCACTTCATCCACCCACCCAAACGAGTAGTATTTCAATATCAGTAGCATTTTACAATTCAACAATCATATCAACAATGTATTAATCACATTTAAGAACATCTCTTCTTCTTCTATGTATATATTTACAATTCAAGCAACAATTCACATTTCTGGTAGATTTTTAACCATGATATTCACGATTCAGCAGCTAAATTACTAAAGTGCACACACGCGGTTCAGAAGAGATGTTCCTCTTTTTACTCTCTGATCGCAGACACAAATAGAAAGACAGGTGGATTTACAGTCTACACAGAAGAATTCCTTCTGCAACTCCCCCTCAAACTAACCAATTTAATTTCGGTTGGCTTTTGCTGCAGCTGAAAATATAAAATATGCAATACACGTCTTTATTGCACCTTATAAATTATAATTAAAGAAGAAACCGTATTTTCCTCTATTCAAAAATTACCAATTTTATTATTATGATCAACCTTCCTTTTCAAATAAATGCAATGAAGACAAGATGCAACTATTTTGATGCAACATAACAATGTAAGGTATATGGGCTACATCACCAAAAACCACCTTTACCTTTAAATAATATGTCAGTCAGTCTGTTAATCAAATTAAATCTTCTGTTTTCATTTGCCAATGATTTTACTATCCTTGTATTTTGTTCTACAATTTAATAACTTCACAGTTACGCTTTTAAACTGCTCTTTACTTTAAATCCCCCCTTTCGCCTCCCTTCCCTCGTTAACCACTAACGATCGTCATAGTCATCATCACCATCATCCTCTCCCCCAAGGCAGTACACACAATAAACACACTTACACAATCAACTTGTTATTCTATCTTAAGGCATTCACATGTAATTTATAACAGCTTAACAATTAAATCAAAGATAATTGGCTTCTGCTTTTTTCAAAAGAAGACAATGAAGCACAACCAATTATTTGCTAAATGAACGTACCTATTTTAATTAATAGCATAACATTTTACAAATTGATTATGTCTTTATTCTTACCGTTTTTAAAATAAAAATTTTACAGTAAACGATGCAAGTTGAACGTTAAAAATAAATATATTGGATGCTCTTCTTCCTTTGTACTTTTTTCTTATACAATTTTATATTGTTATTGTTTTTTTTAGAAAACAACAATGGCAACTATTACACAGGGTCGGGTTTGTCTGTTAAGAAGAGATAAGGTTGATATGAATGATACTTTTATTGTAACAGACTGCTGTCAACAGTCAACGAGAATAACTCAATCAAAAATAATTTTTCCTCCGCCACCTCCTCAACTACGGTGGTGTGGTGGTGATGATGGTCATCATCATCATATTCTTCATTATTTTTTGAACCACCTTTAACTCCACAGCAAAAGCAGAGCAGAATATGTATTGAAACATGAGGCTTGTCATTATAAACCAGTAACCGGACTACTTTAGTTTTTATTTTAGCAGAACTGCACTTGACTTGCCATTTGACTATATATTTTTAATGTGATATCCTGACTGTCCTGATGTCACCCAGAAACAGATTTACGACGACCACAATGGCAATGTCTTTTTCATTTCATTTATTTCATTTTGATTGACACTAATTAATTTAAAGAATGAGTAACAAGTGCAGTAAATAATCGAAGTTTTGACACACGCTCACACTCATTCCATTTACTACGCACAATAATAAATTTTTTTTTTGGATTTCTGATAATTGAATGAATTTTTTTTTGCACATGTAACAAAACACGCAAACGAATTTCAACTTAACAATTTTCCATATTTTTTTAAACAATCCATGTTTTCCAGGTAAGTTTTCCACCTCTTCAATTTCGTTTCACGATTTATACATAATTTTCACATGGACAAATTCACTAAGCAAATAATCTGTGGCAAGGGTGATCCCGGATAAGCAGGATAATTAAATTTGATACCATATTCACACTGATAAAATGTAATTTATATTTTTTAAAGTGAGTGTGTGTGTACGTAGTAGTTTTGTCAGAGTGTGTCCATTTTTATGTTGTTTTGTGTATCAGACAGAAAAAAAGACCTGCAGACCAACAGGCCAGGCAAGATAAGAGGAGACCAGGTGAAAAGGCGACATAAACAGAGCAGCCGACGATCTCTTTACAAAATGGACAAAAATTGTTATCCATTTTGATTACATTGTGAGGATGCAAAACAATCTTGAGCTGTTACTTTACTACTACCTACTTTTTTTTACTACGTGTTCATTGTTCACTTTTGACTTTACTCACAAACTCACACACATCAACAGAAAGAGATGCAGATGGAGTTTTTGCAGAGGTACACAAGAGATTCACATTTTCACATAAGTGCAAGTACAAAAAGTATAGTCCTAACTTAACATTAATATATAGTATGTTCACAAATGTATACATGCATATATTGTATACAGGTATATGTAATGTACACACATGAAAAGGCGCACTTAAGCAAAAGAAAGGGTTATAACAATTACACTTGTTTTTTATACTTGTTTATAGAGGAGCAGTGCTCATTTCATTGTTGCCCAAAAGCTTTAAGCATTTTTTCTTGAAGATTCTTCTGATTTAAGTTTGATACGCAAACTTGATCTTGAATCTTGACTGCTTTTGAAAGATTGCTCTTTGGTTTGGTTTTTGGTTGTCCCTTTCAATTTGCACAGTGTCCACACATTATCGCGCACTACCTCCATCCATCCACCAAACTATAATAATCTCCCACGCAATTTTTTTTATCTTCTAGTACGACACTGGCACTACTACCACTACTGCACACATTATTATCTTAATAGTCAAAATGTCATGTAATAATATTATTGCCAATTTGCTCTGCTGTTCCTCCTTAACAGCCAGCACCACGCCACTGCAACTAGCACCACCACAGTTTCTACTAACTAACCACAATTTTAACGGCAATGGCCACAATGAACATGTGTCTTTTCCTTTTCCACTACTTTGTTCCACTTGCTCCTGCTCTTTCAACATTTTTTGACATTAAGAAAAAAATATAATATTACAGTCCGCTTAATTCTTATGATTATTTTGTGGTTGGGATTTTCTCCATTTTCGTTGTAATCATACTTGTACGATAAAAATTGCAGTGATTGATAGGAATCTCTGTTTATTCAGTGCAATCATTATCATTACACTTTTGCCCATATTCAAATTCTCAATTAATTAAACTTATAACAGTGCCTATATTTTTTGCTGCTGTTGCGCAAGACGATGATGATCATGATGAAATGATGGAAGTGTCCTTTTTCTTTGTTTCATATTGATACGATCATATAAAATCTCCTTCTCGTGTGTTCTTATAAACTTTTGCTATAAGGAAGACTTGATTTTCTAAGTGCATGCTATATAACGGCTATAAATATGTTTTACATAATCAGCGTATCACGATCATCGCATCGTCATCATCATAATTTTGTCCATAGGCCAAACTTTTTGCACAAACACTCACTCACACACAAGACAAGACATAAATGCTATGGAGTTGGAGTGGTTTCGTGAATTTTACTTTTGCACAAAGAAAAATATTTGATATGATATGATAATATCATTACCATTTAGCTATTATATATTCTTTAATAAGAGACATTTATCCACCCACGCATTTTTAATAATGGACAAAATGATAAACGAGTACCAGAGTAGTTTTTTTTTCTATGTTGTGGTGGTGGTGGAAGAGAACCACACCACCTTAATGCTTATTGTTTAATTGGGTAACGCAATGATACGATATGCAGATGATGATGACCATCTGCTTGCTACTTTTCGGCTACACATTTACAATGAAACGCCCACGCACAAAATTTTCACAATTCACATGAAATCAAATGAAAAATAGTTTTTACCTTCGTCGCGCATAGTACATTTTTATTTTTCACGTTTTCTTCATTAACTTGATTACTTGATCTACAAAGAAGGCAGTAACATGTCCTTATGACATAAAAAACACGTGTACTCAAGTAATTTTGTGGTTGCTGGAATTGGAATATTTTTGGAACAAACACAGAGAGATTATTTTTACATTATTGTTGTGTCCCTTGTTAAAAAATGGACTATTAAACACAAAGTTTTGTTGTTACCCCACCTGTCTTTTCACTAAAATTGGAAATCTATGATGATTTAATGATTCAACTGAACTAATACATAAAAGTGCAGTCACAAAAGCCACACACTCATTCACACTTTTGCATAGTAAATTATCATCCATGTTTGTATCATAGTTAAATTGCATATATAACACCCACGCAATTTAAACAGCGGCTTCATTAATAACACCTGCTGCTCTTCTTTTTTTCTTAATTTAATGAAATATTTGGGTAATCACTTCTTCTTTCTATTTTAACATGCGTTTTGGCTTGTACTTGTACAAATTGCGAAAATGCGAAAGCACCTTTAACAACAAACACAGCAAAAGCAATCACGTCCAAAATGACAACATTATTTTGTTTTTTGAAGAGATACACGATGGCTCCCCAATTTCTCCATTATTTACGACTCTTTTCTGTCTTTTAACAATTTTGATTTGATTAACCTGTCCTGAGACGAGATGTGAGATGAGTTTGAGTGGCGGCGGATAAAAATGTAAGTTGATTGAGTAGACTTGTCTTTGTTGCTGTTATGTAGTTCTTTTCTTCTTGTCACACAAACAAATCAATCATGACAATGATATAGATATAGAAATTATTATTTTTTTTATTAAAGGAATATAATCCACTTGTGTGACGCAATCTTACTTCTCCAAATTATTTTTGTTTACTTTTACTTTTTCTTCTTCTCTTTCTTCTTGTGTTACAAAAACACACATTCACAATAAAATAATGAGTTAAATATTAAAAATTAAATTATGCATGTGTATATTTTTTATTTGTAGGTTAATCTTTATAAAAAAACTGAAACTGAACATATTACTTTGCGAGCGCAACGTGTGGAGTGTGGGCCGATAAATAGATTAGAAAAAAAGATATTTTTCATCTTTTACAAAATCACATTTTGATACAAAAGGAGTTTTTCTATTTGGAAATGTATGTGATATTTGTTTTTTGTTTACATTGTATATTTCCTAATTTACTTTAAAATTGATTTAATTTTTTTGGCAAAAAATAGGAATGAATTAAATAACTTTTTATTTTACTTCTTTTGGGATTTTTATGACTATCTTTTCTTTTTTCTATGTCTGTGCTGGGGATTTGGGGGTAGTATGGTATGATCTCTGGTGATGATGATGGTGTTGGTAGGTAAAAAATGTGAATTTTTCATTATGCATGCATAAATACATTACATACATATATATTTTTCAGGTTTCTTTTCTGGATTGGATTAGATTCTATTTTACTGCGTACCTATTTGTAGTAGTAATCGTAAAAATCATCGTCATACATATGAATTTTTTTACACATATTTTTTTAAACATAGTTTAGTAGTCAGCAACAGCAGCAGTATGTACATTTTCTTTTTAATTTGTAGATGAAAAGGCTATAATAATATTATTGAATGTGTTAGCAAGTTTGTAGCATAAATTCTATTCCAATATTTCATATGATATGTTTCAAAAATGTATAATCCAAGAAGGCTTCGTAGCTTTAACTGTATTTTGAAAAAGCAAAACAGCCAATTGCACAGTATTATGTAACCACAGTCATTGGATTCATTTTACAGTGCAGCAGTAGTGGAAACTACTTGGTGTATCGTACATTATGCATGGAAGGAAGCGGAAATGAGAGAAAAAATGGTACATGATGATGATGGCTTGTGTGGTCGTTCGGTTAAGAAATGAAAGTGTTATGTAAAAAAAATCTAGTTTTATTTGGGTTTCCCTACAAAATAAAACTACAACTTGTATTTAGTATTTCTATACTAAAAAACGCTGTGAATTTACATCTAGGTATCTATCTGTGTAATCTATCTGTTTGAACCAAAAAAAATTGTAGTACAGAAAATGAGGAAGGTAGAAAAAAATACGTTGGATGTGTTGTTGGCATTCATGTATTATTTGGATAACACCTATAAAATGCAGAGAGATAGTGGCTTTACAGTGTTCTAATGTATTATTCATTTTTGGAAACTGTAAAATGTTATTTGCTCGTGTGCACACGCTCTTTTGTGGCGTGCTAATGTTTTAGGGCGATGCTGATAAAGATGAGAATTTGAAACGGAAGGGGAAGCAGTGGAAAAGAAGATTAAAATTGAGAGAATTAGGCTTACGAAAGATGGAGTGCATTGATAGATAGTATGAACTGAATGACAACGGCACTGCACTGGCCTATCTGCAAGATGGCTAGAAAGAAAGGAAAGAAAGGATCAAGTTTACACAGAGTTTTCAATTAAATATCTTGGATGGGAATTGGGATGTAGTTTGGGAAATTCCTTTGCATGCACTGTGTGATGGGATAGAGAGAGGATGTAAAAAGGAAGTTAATACGGAAGGCGAGTGAAGGAATGTAGGAATAGTAAAAAAAGTACTATTTTCAAATTTAAAATAAGAAAATGTTTACAATATGCATTCAATGCTCTGTTTACAAATTCTATTTTACTCACAACTACAACTTGCTGAGAAACTAGTTTGTAGTAAAATGTTAAGTGGATGGAGATAGAATAGAACAGCAGTTCACTGTTAATGGTCTGAACTGAATTGAATGCATAGTAGAAACACAAAGAGCATGGCTTTTTGGAAGGCAAGACACACAAGACGAATAATATTTCCTTGGTTTGTACAAAGAGATGCATTATTGTCGGCATTTCACTGTGTGACATGTGCTTCTGTAAGTTTTGAGATGATATTGTAAATTTTAAAATGAATTTTGCAAGGTAGATAGACACTTAATGTTGCACAAAGCATTACACAATAAGTTTTTTGTATAGCATTTCGTCTTAATCCTTCGTTTTGTCTATGGGGCATTATAAGACAACTCATGTTTTGAATGTAGTAGCCTTTATAATGTGTTATGATTAAATGTTGTACGAATTTGGGTAAATTAATACACTAGCCGTAAAGCTGGGCTTGTGGGGGTTTTGTTTTGATGAATTTTCTAAAAAAATATCAATATGTATTATATTTATTTCAAAATACATCCCAATAACGGCTTAACGCTTGCAATTTTGAAGAGATAACTTCAAGTAGATCTCTTTTGAAACATACATATTCACTTTCGTATTAGTATCATGATATTATGACATATGAAGCAACTTATAATTATTACTGTGTTTGATTAAAAAATGTTGTATTTGCATCCAATTAGTGATTGAAAATAATTTCGTTCATTTTTAATTTTTTTTTTAAATAAAAGCTAATGATTATGTTCGGTTATTTACGTCAGTTCATTCTGTTGGTTCTGAATTCTACTTTGGTGATGGTAATGATCCTGTCTCGAATGACGCTGAGGACGCCTCAGTTGGCTCAACTAACGACTTCTCCTCTTCTGGAGAAGACGAAGATGAATAGGATTCATGATTCATGACTTAGCAGTTGACCACTCGAAGATCTATCCTCGTCAGAGGCGGACAATAAGGACTCTATTGCATTCTATTTTCTATTTATGCTACAACCAGTCTGTTTCGTCATTCATTACTTACAACAATGTGAACAGCGGTTGTCACCGGTGTCGTCGTTGTAGTAGTGGTAGTAGAAATCCAGTTACCCGGCAATACTTCTGCGGTATTTGTCTTTGTTTTGTTGTAGGTGTTGTAGTGGTTGATGTACTGGCCAATGACAAAGCATAGCAGTTGCGGCGACGATATAGTATCATTTGTCAAAAACTGTTTACCAGCCATACTTTGCCAAATCAACAAACTCACATATGATATACTGCCTTCTAGAATTGAATTATTTCATAAAACAGTCCGGCTGAAAAGGAAAACACTAAGCACATACTACATACCAATGTTATTCGTAAGGGATCACGTTAAAATTGAGTAGTAATTGATATTTAAACTATTGGTATGATATGGCATGTACTTAATACTTAAATACTTGTATACCGTTCTAGCAATCATAATAATCTTAATATATCTTATTGTTCAAATACGACTAATTTGTTCTCATTGTTTTTCACGTTGAACGTCCATTGCAAGAACAAAATTTTATTTAATACGGTTTCATATCTAGTAAAAATGAACCCTCCATGAGCATTTGTTTGTTTACTGAATATTTAAAAAGCCCGAATGTGGCGTGACATAACACGAGTTTCTTAAACTGTTATACCTTTAAGTAAGCTTGAAGTAAGGAAGTAGTGTGCTAAAAATGCTATTTCCAGGATTTTTTACATTCCATTTTTTACACTGGTACATATGTATTGCCAGGGACTCATGACTCATGATGACATAAATTACAACTATTTTAGTGCATTGTGCCATGAGACGCTTCGACGTGCACGTCATTTTTATTCGTTTTTCTTTTTTTTTGCACATTGGCTTGTTAGCCTTCTTGGGGAGGAGAGCTGCAGCGATCCTTGACTTTCAGGGTGAAAGCTTTGGAAAATCAAAATGCAGTGGAACAGGGGAAATATTCCCCAGGTTCCTTGGTCACGGCACATGGTGGCTTCTCCAAAAACAAAAAGTCATCATGTAGATAAGCAAGGTACCCTTCGCTCAATTGTAAAGAAGCAAGGTAGCTCATCGGGGAATATAAATTGTGGAGGGAGTGTTTTATTAGGTGAAAGTAGAAGGGTTCAAAGTGAATCTAGTCTTTTTAAGCCGGAGGTTGACGAAGATAATTGGGATTCACAAAGCGATCCTGGATCAAGTTCTCCAACAAAGAGGAACAGAAATTCGTCAAAGCTGAATAGGACAGTGGAGGTGGAGGGTGATGGTGTTTGGGGCAATGGAAGACAAGAAAGAAAGAAGGCCAAGCCTTCCGTTCATGGCAGAGGAGGAGGATCTCACCAAAATGCAGTAAGAAAGAGAAAAACGACACAGGTTGATTGGGTTAAGGGATCTTCAGGGAACAACGATTTTGTGGTGGAAATGCCTTCAGAGGAAATACCTGCTGGTGTAGTGGATATCCCCCAATTCAAACCAACTCCACGATACGTGCACATGTACTATGATTTCATGTACTATGCTTGCCTAAATCCTTACAAGTTGTGGAATACAAAAGAGGAAGGCGATATGCAAACATCCGAGTTCTACTTGGGCTTAGTTCAAAAGGTAGCCAAATTAATTTTATTCAATTAAAACCAATGTTGCCTTTGATGTCTTCCTATCTGCTGAAAAGTAGAAATAAGGAGGATGTCAGATATGCAACTACTACAAATT